>JAXCGZ010001951.1:17500-22500 GCA_037179515.1 Halocaridina rubra | reverse complement strand
GAAGAGTACCGTTCGATAATGAAGTAATTGGAACAGATAGA
Organism: Halocaridina rubra; assembly: GCA_037179515.1. Taxonomy (NCBI): domain Eukaryota; kingdom Metazoa; phylum Arthropoda; class Malacostraca; order Decapoda; family Atyidae; genus Halocaridina; species Halocaridina rubra. The sequence goes on along the minus strand of JAXCGZ010001951.1, from coordinate 22,459 downwards.
TAGCTAGGTAGATAGCTCATTGATTACCTATCTGGCAGGTTATGCTTTGCTCATCTTTGCACAATGTCATCAAAAAATTCATGTAAGTATTTCAATTACTAACAGAAAATAGGATTAAAATATATTTGCCTAGTTTCGAGTCTGATATTATATATACACTTATATATTCACACACACACACACACACACACACACACACAACATAATATATATATATATATATATATATATATATATATATATATATATATATATATATATATATATATATATATATATATATATATATTGCGCTGTCTTCGATTTTCTTCTTCAAGAAAATATATTTATTTAATTTAGTTTTATTTACTGTATTAAGTTTCACAGAATAGATAGATAGATAGATTTATATAGATAGATATGGAGAAGGAGAAAGAGAAAAAGAGTGTGTGTCCACACCCACCTGTTGCTTTATCTAAAGCAGCCTGTTGCGCTCCGGTCCCGCCCGTCTTCCCGAAGTGGGTCACCCAAACAGAGCTACAAGTCTTAAAAACCTAATAAAATCTCGTATTAAATGGTGACCGATTTGATAATTAACTTTCCAGCCAGATAGAAATATCAACTGATTGTAAATTGAAGTTATTTTTTGCAGATATGAATAATCATAAAAATTGAACTTAGTGGAGAAGCGATAAGAGACACTGAATGAAGTGTCATTACTTTGAATGAAAGCGTGTTTGCTAATTTCATGTTGTAACGAATTAGGGTTATGGGTATAATATTAAATATACATATATACATGCATACACACACACACACACACACACACACACAAACACACACAAACACACACACACACACACATATATATATATATATATATATATATATATATATATATATATATATATATATATATATATATATATATATATATATTAAGATTTAACGAATAGAAACAAATTAATTATTTACTTTTGTTGTTGTTGTTGTTGTATATATTTGTTTACTTGCTTACTTATTTATCCCTTTGCTTACTTTCTTATCTAAAATATCCATTTGATTTGTTTATACTCAGGTACGTTCACCGCCATTTTGCGAAAAATTTAATCATAAAAAAAAGAAAAAATTATAGTGGCCGAGTCAAAGCAAACACCCATTCACCAGAAGGCCAATACTCCTCATCTAACTCCTCAAAGCTCCTTGATGAAAAAAGGTCATCACAATTCTTTCCCATCATCACAATTATTGTTTGGATCAAACACAGTGTAAGAGAGTAGAGGTCTTCTGATGTGGATCCCAGCCAACGTTCTGTTCAAAGTGGTACTTTGGGTGAAAGTACTTAACACCTAATTTGTATTAGTAACATCTAGAGAGGATGTTGTAATCTCCGTGGCAAAATGGTAGCGTCCGCGACTCTGAGGCTGCAGGTCGAGGGTTCGCGCCCCGTCACGGACTGAAGTTAGTAAGGGCATACACTCAGGGTAACGATTACATCTGCCAAAACAAGTCCTTCGCAAGAAGGCAACCGTCCTAGGCCTTAGTAGAAAAGGGAGTTCGTGACGTAAAACCGAAACCAACATCTAGAGAGGATGTTGGTAATGTGATTCTGGGAATGGTGCCACTTGCTTGGGTCGCAAACAGTGTAAATGGGGAAAACACTTCTACAGTAGGGACCGACAGCCGTGACTGGTCCAAGTAATACTCTGAGTGAGAGTAAGTAACACCTAACTTGTATTAGTAACACTTAGAGCTGACGTTGATAGAGCAATATTATATATAGTTCTGGGAATAGTGTCTCTTGCTTGGGTCGCAAACAGTGTAAATGGGGAAAGATCTTTTAAGGTAGGGACCGACAGCCGTGGCTGCTCCAAGTCATACTCTGGGTAAGAGTAACACCTGATTTGTATAAGTAACACTTAGAACGGACGTTGATAGAGCAATATGATTTAAAGTTCTGGGAATAGTGTCTCTTGCTTGGGTCGCAAACAGTGTAAATGGGGAAAGATCTTTTACAGTAGGGGCCGACAGCCGTGGCTGCTCCAAGTTATACTCTGGATGAGAGTAAGTAACACCTGATTTGTATTAGTAACACCTAGAGCTGACGTTGATAGAGCAACACGATTTATGGTTCTGGGAATGGTGCCACTTGCTTGGGTCACACACAGTGCAAATGGGGAAAGCTCTTTTACCGTAGGGGCCGACAGCCGTGGCTGCTCCAAATCATACTCTGGGTAAGAGTAACACCTGATTTGTATTAGTAACACCTAGAGCTGACGTTGATAGAGCAACACGATTTATGGTTCTGGGAATGGTGCCACTTGCTTGGGTCACACACAGTGCAAATGGGGAAAGCTCTTTTACCGTAGGGTCCGGCAGTCGTGGCTGTTCCAAGAAATACTCTAGGTGAAAGTAAGTAACACCCTAATTTATATTAGTAACATCTAGAGATGACGCTGATGGAGTAATATGATTTATGATTCTGGGAATGGTGCCACTTGCTTCTCATCTCGTCATGGTGACACGTAAGTGAAGGAGGTTATTGATTGAGTAGGCGTAATATAAGAAGATAGATAGATAAATAGATAGATACATATGTAAGTACGTACGTACGTACATACCTCCATACAGAGAGAGAGAGAGAGAGAGAGAGAGAGAGAGAGAGAGAGAGAGAGAGAGAGAGAGAGAGAGAGAGAGAGAGAGAGAGAGAGAGAGAGAGAGAGAGAGAGAGAGAGAGAGAGAGAGAGAGAGAGAGAGAGAGAGAGAGAGAGAGAGAGAGAGAGAGAGAGAGAGATATGCGAAGAACTGATCACTGTAATTTAAAAAAAAAATGAATAGGGGAAAAATCAAAGATGCAAAGAGGGTTTTTATATAACTTGTTCTCAAAATATAGAAGAAAAATGCATTGGGGCGATATTTTTACATTACCAAGAAACATTTTCATTCAAGATGAGAAGGAGGTGTGCTATTTACAAGGTATTCTAATAATAGAATTATAAAGAAATATACAAAAAATAATCCTTAACTACTTATTCCCATAATGCAATTGTAATGTAGATTCAAAGAAAAAAGTTTTTTTTACAACTCAATAAATACTGTAAAAAGAAAATAATGTAAAGAAGCGTTTTTATACAACTATTTTTATGAAGAATATAAAATAAATATCCCAATTACAAATACAAAATATGTATGGTATCAAAACCCCACCAAGTTTTTTCTTGATCGTCTGATTTCCCATATTAATTTTGGGTCACTATTCCACAAGCCTAGTGAAAACTAGTGTTAGTTATAGCTTAGAGTTAAACTCGGATGATATTATTCACATGAAGCCTCTCCTCTAATACGGGCTATAGGACCTGCCCTGAAGTGAGTTGGTTTTCCTCCCACAGTGGCTGGATTTGTTCATCCAATATTTAAAAAGAAGAAGAAGAAGAAAAAAAAGAAATTCTTCAGGTCCTACCCAATAAACGCAAAGCAAAAATACCCAAGTTATTAAAAAAACTGCATTTTTCAATGTACTACTTCATAAGGAAGGCATTCTTTGCCTCCCCTTCATCGATTGCTTCCAAGTGTTAAGGAAAGCTGTTCCGTCTCCCGCTCTTTTGTATTCCAAAGGCGCCAAGGTGACGCGTTGTGGCTCGCCTCTCATGGAGTTAGGAGTTTCATGATTATCCGCGATTTTATTTATAAATTTCTGTCTTTGCTTTCGGTACTGAGGTGGGGAAATGGATTAGCACTTCCGGAAAATCAGAGTAGAATATTTTGTTTGACCGAATCAAGACTCATAGAAACGTTTTAATTTTTATATATATAATTATATTCATTTCCGGTGGAGAGGCAAGCGAAGGATAACCACTTCCGGAAAATAAAAATCAGTTTTTGTTTTATCGAATCAGTACTTATGTACACGATTTTATTGATGTATATATATATATATATATATATATATATATATATATATATATATATATATATATATATATATATATATATATATATATATATATATATTAGATTAAACCAATACCTAACATAACCTAACTTGTCCTAAAAATTTACGGTGTTACTTAATGTACTAGGAATCGCTATCTTTACTTGATAAAAAAAATAATCGTATATATTATTTACCTACAAAAAATATAATAACTTTCTTTCTGAATCGAAAAAAAAAATACCCGTCAATTTTGCCTCTCCAAGATATATATATATATATATATATATATATATATATATATATATATATATATATATATATATATATATATATATATATATATATCACATACACACTATTAATTTATTTATTTACTATTTCCTATTCTTTGGGACTACCGTAGCGTAACTGGTAGATTGCTTGACTCGGGAGGGGATGCACCCGCGTTCGAACCCTCACTGAGGCGATAGGGAGAGTATCTAGCCTTAATTCCCCAAGCTCTAATCAAGCTATGTCCATCCCAAATTAGGAAATGGTACTAACCGATAAAACTTGATAAAAATTATCTAATCTTATTAATGGTAACAAGACACATGTAAGAATAAGAATTGCCAATAAATCGGAATTAAAATTCTCTATCGAATCTAGACGCAAATTCTGGTGTATCTGATGTGAGTTGGTGTAAGTACATGACCTAGGTAGTGTTATTATTATTTTTATCGGTTAGTAAAAAACCTGCCAAGCAGGATGGGTTACCAACGGAGAAGATTATTACCAATTCTGGTAATAATATTACCAATAATACCAATGGCATGATTATTAATGTTGATAATAATAATAATAATAATAATAATAATAATAATAATAATAATAATAATAATAATAATAATAAAACAACAACGACGATAATAATAATAATAAATAATAATAATAATAATAATAATAATAATAATAATAATAAAGATAATAATAATAATAATAATAATAATAATAATAATGATAATAATAATCATAATAATAATAATAATAATAATACAGATAACAAT
>JAXCGZ010001951.1:0-12500 GCA_037179515.1 Halocaridina rubra | reverse complement strand
TGAACCAGCATTTTTTAGTTCTCTGGGAAGCTGATTATATAAATGAGGTCCACGAATGTTTATATCTCTTGAGCCAATATCAGTTTTAGACCTTCGTACTAATAAATCTTCCCCTTGACGGGTAGTTAACCCGGTAACTGAGCTTACTGTAGAAAAATTATACAAGCAATCAGGAAGATTGTTTCTTAGTATATTAAAAACAAAGGTACATATATCAAAAACATATTTATCTCTAATCTTTATCCATTCTAGATCTTTTAAAACAGGAGAGATGTGCTCGTATTTTCTTACATTGCCAACAGCCACTCGTGCTGCAAAGTTTTGTAACTTTTGTATTCTTTGTAATTGAGTCTTATTTGTACATCCCCAAACTTTGAGACAGTAATTTATTAAGCTCATAGCTAAGGACTGGACAATTATTATACGAGTTGATGTTTCAAATGAGTCTTTTACCCTATTTAGATATATTAGAGTACCCATTACTTTTTTATAAATTTCATCTATATGCATTTCAAAATTCATGTAACGGTCAAAATAGACACCTAGGTTCTTTACCGAGTTCATTGGCTTAATGATATTACCGTTAAAATTTATATGAAGATTGTCATCAACTTCTGATAATAATTGTCTGGATCCGATAAGAATAGATTGGGTTTTAGTTTCATTAAGTAACAGACCATTTTTTAGAAAATAACGTTTAGCCATATACAAAATTTCTTCTGCTCTACGAATAATATTTTCTAAATCATTAATTTCTCCTTCAATTAAGATTTGAGTATCGTCAGCATATTGAATGACATAACAGTTAGGTAAATATTTTACTAGATCGTTTACATATATTAGAAAAAGTATAGGTCCTAGGATCGATCCCTGAGGGACCCCAAACAATACCTTCTTGCGACTTGAAACTACATCTTTTATTCTGACTGACTGGTAGCTGTTTTTTAAATAGTTCTCGAACCAGCTTGGGTCAATGTTCATTTTTTTGCATTTTTCTAATAAGATGGTATGGTGTACACTATCAAAAGCTTTAGAAAGATCGAGTAGTAGTAGCAATGATATTTTCTTATTATCTATATTTTTGTATATTTCATCTGATATTTTCAATAAGGCAGTTTCAGTTGATAATTTTGGCCTGAAACCGTGTTGACTTTTTGCAATAAGTTTATTTTTTTCAAGAAACTCACTTAACTGATTTGCAACAATCTTTTCAAGTATCTTTGATAAAATTGGTAGTAAAGAGATTGGTCTATAGTTAGAGACGTCGTCAGGATTTCCATTTTTAAAACCAGGAATTACATGGGGATTTTTCCATAAATCTGGGTAAATATTGGTAACTATGGAAGTATTGATTATTACCGTCAGATAATATGCTATTACAAATAATGAATCTCTAATAAAACGAAAACAAATTCCATCTGATCCATATGCATTAGAGTCTTTCAGATTTTTTATTACTAAGATTACTGTATTACAATCTACTGTAGTAGGGTTAAAGACATCATTACTTCTATTGAATGCACTATGTTCTTCCAAATTAGCATTATTATTATTATTACTACCATCATCACTATTATCATTACCATTACTACCACCGTCATTATTATTTACACCATTATCAACATTACTATTATTATTACTACTACCATCATCATTATTTTTACCATCATTACTATTATTGATTTCATTTATTATTTCTTTTTTTGTTTTTTCAAAGGTTTTTTTCCCCACTTCAGCGAAAAAATTATTGAACTCTTCTGCTTTAGCACTTACATCTATCTCATCGGGTATAATTGATATGTTACTACTTTTATTACAGTTATTGGAAAGCATGGTTTTAGCAATTTTCCATGTATCAGAGATATTGCCTTTAGCGTTTTGAAATTCATTTTTGTAATACTGTTTCTTACTGTTACTTAATAATGATTTTACTTGTTTCTTATGCTCTGTAAACTTTTCTCTTAAAGGGATATTATCTCTTTGTAGTTTTACTTCATTTTGTAGTTTGTCTCTTTCTTTCATAATGTTTTTTATGTCATCTGTTATCCAAGGAGCGGGGGGACGAAATATTTCTCTTGTCACGAGTGGTGCACATCGATCTATACATGATGATAAGTCACTGGTTAAAATTTTTACTTGTATGTTAATATTATCGGTGTATAGAATTTCATTTAATTTATGTACTTCATTCATAAGTAAACTACAAAGTAATTCTTGTGAATAATTTCTTAAGCATCTGAATGTTTTAAAGATTGGTTGTCTCTTTGGTCTGCGAATATTTAGGGACGTTACAATTTCCTCGTGGTCTGCTATAGGGCTTGGCATTACGTCACACTTAGTTATCATATGTTTGGAGTTTGTTATTACTAGATCGATTTGGGAAACTGAAGTGGGAGTGATTCTAGTTGGTTTATTTATAATCTGTTCTAGATTTAAATTCTTAATAAGTCTACTCATTTTATTTTCTCTTTTTAGTTGATCATCATTAAAATCGCCATATATAAAAACTGGTTTGTTTTTTAAAATTATTTCCTTAAAAACGTCCAAAATATAGCTAAAAGAGGTTACCGGGGCTTTGGGGTGGCGGTACACGCAGCCTATGATAATAGAAGGAAACTTTTTATGTTGGACAGAGATCCATTTATCTTCCACTCCTTCGTGCTTCTCAGTTTCAAGATTTAGTTCAGTGGCCTTCAAATAATTTTTAACAAATAAACATACACCTCCACCTCTACCACTGTCATAGCGATAAATATTATATGAAGGAATATTAATAAATGCATTATTAATTGACGGATACAGCCATGATTCGCTAATGCAAAGAACATCAATATTTTCTTGTACAAGCATATGTTCAATTTCTAGTATATGGGATAACAGAGATTGTGCATTTATATGTACGACAGATAATCTATCATTATATTTACAAGTAACTTTCACATACAGTTTTCGAGCATTATTATTATTATTATTATTATTATTATTATTATTATTATTATTATTATTATTATTATTATTTCTTTGACGTCTCGCAGGAGGTTAATACAGGGGGGGGGATTCCTAGTCCCCCCGCTCCGTCCACTTTTAGTCGCCTCTTACGACACGACGCAGGGAATACGTTTGGGCTATTCTTTGATGCTGTGCCCGTTACCACAGGGAGCAAAGTAATCCCCTTATTGTTTTTTTTTTTTGGTGTCGGCTACCCCCCCAATTAAAAGGGGAAACAGCCAAGGTGGATATAATAGATAATTATTATTATTATTGTTATTATTATCATTATTATTATTATCATTATTATTATTATTATTATTATTTTTATTAATACCTGAGCTCCATACAATAGTTATCAAATATCTCCCAAAAGCAAGTGACGTGCGAGACAAGAGTTTATATTTGTTGCTAAACCGTGTAATACAGCAATGAAGTCGCTAGATTTCATCCGATGTTGAATAAGACTGGATAATATAGGTTAAGCAATTTATAAGGAAAAATGTTTTTGTAAATTATGGAAAATAACGCAATATCAAACTCGAAAACTGAAGCACGCAAAAAAATTTGCGCAATGTGCAAAAAATTTAACAAAAGAATTTACCATCTTCGATCTTAGTCTTAAATTATTTTTAAGTATTAAATGTCACCCTTAATCCCCATTTGGAGATGTGCAAAGACGGATTTACGCTGGGGGATTAAAGCTGGAACGTCCTTCCTGTCACTCAGCAATGGGATGGAATGCGAATCCCCCACCTCTCGAACCGAGCACTTTATCATCGCGCTACGGCGGTTCTCATCCCTTAGTCTAATGACCGAATTTGGTTCTTTAATTGAAATCTAATTCAATTAGGATCATGTACCTCTAATGGATGTTAAGAATTTGTAATGGTAGAGATTAGTTTACAACTAATGTTGTTGTTGTTGTTGTTGTTCCGGTTTTACGTCACGGACTCCCTTTTCTACCAAGGGCTAGGACGGTTGCCTTCTTGTGAAGGACTTGTTTTGCCAGGTGTAATCGTTACCCTGAGTGCATGCCCTTGCTAACCTCAGACCGAGACGGGGCGCGAACCCTCGACCTGACGCCTCAAAGTCGAGGACGCTACCGCTTGAGCCACGGTGACTACATTAGTTTACAACTAATATTAATATTTAAAATCATTAAAGAAGTACTAGACACTAGTGAATAATAAAATAAAAATATAAATATAAATATAACCAAAATGAAAATTTGCTCAGATATCCAATTTTGACGCCGGGAATGCACCACTGTCGGGCGTGATATGGCAACAGAAATTTTGGCTCATGATTGAATGCTGTTAATAGATTCTGAGAGTTTATAAAGATAAACTCACAGCGTAAACTAACAGCGTAAAAAGTATAAAGTCACATATTACCTAAACCAGAATAATACCTTGCGCAGTAGCCTCTAGCGGCAGAAACTATGATTCAAAACTTGAAATATGTACAACTTAGGCTGCTTTCACACCAAAGTGGCACGTCGCACGTGGCATGTCACGTGGCACGCCAGTTGAAAACGAACATCCGGAAATATATAAAACCTTTCACATAGAAGTGGCGTGACACGTCCCATGTGCCACGTGCGACACGCGGCACATGGGACGTATCACACCACTTCTGGGTGAAAGGTTTCATTTATTTCCGGATGTTCGTTTTCAACTGCCGTACCACGTGACATGCCACGTGCGAAGTGCCACTTTGGTGTGAAAGCGGCCTAAGTCGTACATATTTGAAGTTTAGAACCATTGAATTCAGGTTTTCATGATAATATTCTTATACATTCGACGAAGATCTAGCGGCGGAAACTTTGGCTATGAATTAAAATCTTGCAGAACTTTGTGTCTAATCCTCATAATTGAAGTAGTCATATTATAATGATAACAGATTAACCTGGAACTAATTATAATGTATAAAAAATAGCTTAGCAAGTAAAAGACATCTGGAAAAATCATTAATTCCCACAGTATTCCAACCACAGAAAAAAAAAACAGCTCAAAATTAAGATTTCCCGTGAAAAAATTATCTTTGCCCGGAATCCAGCGACAGGTACTTTGCTTCAAAATCTTAAGTTCGCAAGACTCAGTTTTTATCTCTTGTTGAAAGTGTTGTGACTTAATAACGATATATATTAATTTAGAATTCATTCTGATACATAAAAAATAGCTTTGGACTTGAAGGATACTTGCATGCAGCACTGATTCTGAGTCAAAAGATTCGACCACAGTCGGCCTTGGTCTAGCGGTAGAAACATTGGTTAATAATCAGTTTTAAAAGACTTGGAGTAAACTTCTCGTAATAAGCTTTTTGAGTTTATAAAGACAAGGGTTGAATTTAGAAACAACAGCGATAAATAAAATAATCCATTTGGTAAAACACACTTGCAAACAGTATAAACTCTCACATCACCCAATACAAAAGAAAAACTTGCTGATAATTCTGAATCTAAAAGAAAAAAAAATCTCCTGCCTTGGTCTAGCGGCAGAAACTCTGGCTCGTGTTTTAAGAGTTGTAATACTTGAATCAAAAAGTGTTTTGTGAGTTTACAATGACAATAGTTTAATTTAGGAACACAACAATAACTGTATAAACTGTCACATCGCTCAAAAAAAAAACTCTTAGAATTTTAACTTTTTGTCAAAAGATTTTACTATCTTCGGCAGTGGACTAGCGACAGAAATTCTAGCTGAGAATTTTACTTTAGTAGAACTTAAGAGTTAAATTTTTGTAATTCGTAATGTGAAATTATGATTATAAAAGAATAATTTAAAACTATTAATGATACTCAAAAATAATGTAAGAAGTAAAAGAAACCTGCGAGAAAATAAATTCACACAACTCCAGACTAGAGAAAAACTAGCAAATATGTCAGACTTTAAATCAGAAGATTTGACCACTTTCGACCATGGTCTAGCGGCGGAAACTCTGGGTCAAAACTTCAGTTTTGTAAAACTTAGTATCGATGATTACTCGTAATAAGTGTTGTGTATTTATAACAATATCGAATAATTTAGATCTAATAATTATACATAAGAAGGTAACTCACTGAAACAGCATGAAAGATCAGCACACACCAAAACATAAGCTAGCGCTGAATTAAGATTTTGAATACGTGATTGTATAACCGTCGGCCATAGCCTATCAGCAGAAATATTGCCTCAAAATATTTATTTTGAAAAACCTAAGTATTCCTATTTCGTGATAAATCTTGCGATTTTATAAGGACAAATATATTTAGACCTAACAATGATACAACAAATAATTTACGGAGCAAAACACTTAGAATCAGCATTAACTCGCAAAATCTCCTAACCAAATTTAAAACTCGCCCAAAACTCAGATTTTCAGTAAAACAATGTTACCACCTTCGGTTTTGGTCTAGTGCCAAACCTTTACCTCAGAATATGTAAAACTTAAGGAGTCAAATATTGGCAATTGGAGTTTTGAACTTATGATCACATAAATGTAGAACTATGACATATAAATACAGTTTAGTGGATATTCACACAGAGCTAAAATCAAAAGAAAAACCAGCGTAGAATTCAGTTAATGCTACGAGAGATGCAACCTCCTTTGGACTTGGTCAAGCGGCAGAGACTTTGGGTCAAAATCTGACCTTTGAATACCTTCAGATTTGTATCCTCGTTCCGAGCGTTTTTGACCTTATAATGATATAGATTAATTTAATATAAATAAAGCGCATTGTAGTTTTTTTACATGATAAGTAGTTACAATGAAATCCAGAATTTAGCGGTAACTTACTGTAGCAACGAAAAACTCCTTCATTACGAAAGAATTCAAAGAGTATCCGTAATGCGGTGATATGTCCGTTTAGAAGATACTTGCGGAAATGAATTTCGCACAAAACATGAAAAAAAAATTGCTTCAATTCATTTCGATATAGATATATATATATATATATATATATATATATATATATATATATATATATATATATATATATATATATATATATATATAAACTTACAGTAAATATAATCTAAACAATAACTAAAAAAAGAAAATTGTACTCACTCATTCCAATACGATAACGAACGAGCCTCACTTTCTGTAATAAAAATATGAAAAAAAATTAGACATAGAATGAATAAAATAAATGTAAAAAGAATGCATTAACAAAAAAAAAATCTGTTGATATTACAAAAATCGTGAAATACTATCAAATCACAAAAAAAGGACAACATTAATTTTTTGGAAGAAATTTACTTAAATGGCCCACACGTCGGCCTAGTATACAAAAGTAAGCCCCCATGCGAATGGGGCTGGACACAGACATGTTGGAGCTATAAAGGGGATTAAGGATGGATGCCATTCCTAACGCCCTGCAGTGGGCTCTAATTTTCACGAGTCACTCCCCTAACTGAGCTATCTACTACTGAGGTACCGCAGCCCTCGTCTACTATACAAATGTATATGAAATAATTACATAATAGAGTAAATTATGAATATGCAAAAGTTTGATTAGTATATAAATAAGTAGAATATATGCAGAAAAATGGCTTATAAATTAATAGATATAGATATAAATAGCGTCAAACAAAATACTCATATGAATGTAAATAAATAGCGTAAAATAAATTAACAATGAAAATAAATAAGTAGAGAAAAATATATAAATAGTAAAATGACTAGAAAACAAACGTCAATATAATATATATTGGAAAAGAAGAAAAAGAAGATAGTATTCTATCTCTTGTTTTCTATCAACTCAATAGTTTCAATAAGTACACCAATAAGTGTGAGGAACAAGAATGCAACAGTATCCTCTTAAACCCACGTCATTATAGCTGTAAAAATGCCCGTTTTACGCCAAAAGCGATTTTTTTTTATGATTGCGACGCCAGGACGGGCCAAAAATAATAAAATAAAACAGCCCTCATCGGGCCTGGGCACGAAGAATACATAAAGTAAAGAGAAACAGAGATGGAGAGTGTAATGACTTGTCAGATGTGAAGGGATGATAAAAAATGTGTAATGAACATCCAAGAATATTCAGTGTAGCTGTAGGTATAGAAAAAGAACCGTAACTAAAGAAAGACTTAACATCGAACTGTTCTGGACATTCCTTTTTAAGTTCAGAAAACTTTCAGCGGTAGTATGATGACATTAGACATAAATTTAAACATATACCCATTACTGATATTCATTTAAGCGCTCTTGCTCTGAAGATGAGTGTATGTAGTAAGGATCAAAAGCTCTCCCTTTATTTTCACTTGAATTAAATATAAGTGTGGCTCATTTATCTTAAAATGCATAATTTCCAACATATCTAGTTTTAAATCTCTGAAGCTAAATGAAATAATTTTATAAATAAAACACAATATATATAAAAGTCCTATTGTGTACAATGAAAGCAATAATAATTTCAGTTGGGCCACCTCCACCTCCTATAGCTCACTCTCCATTACTCTGCATGTCCCTTTTACTTTTTCCTAAGTCGTTAGTCCAGAATATTACCTCTGTGTTCCCTTGTGTATAGTAAAAGTCGACTAAATAGAGCGGACGAGAAAACTTGGAATCCCCGGCTTTGTATTTTTCTCATGCGAAAAGTCAAGGCTGTCGAGGGGATTCTGCTAGCAACACTGTAACCAGAGCCCTAGATTTAAGTGTGCTTTGACTCACCACCCAAACTGCAAGAGGAATAACGGCCTGTGCGTAGAGACAAAGATTTTAGATAGAAATTGAGACTTGGGTGTAGATATAAGATCCCTTCACCAAATATGGTAAAAAATATTAAATATGGTGAAGTCCGAACAATGTACTTTTTACGTATCACAATTAGGCCTAGTCTCCATTCGAATGGGGGTGGACACAGACAGGTAGGAAGTAAGGATTTTAGTCTGGATGTCCTTCCGCACGTCCAGACATATTAGAGTTGGACAACTGAGACTGTATAGAAGAGAGGTGTTTTTCTTCCCGAACTGTACGCTCCAACCATTGCGTTGCCGCGATCCCTTAAAATCTTAACAATCATTTAACCGATTTATCGTGTAGTTAGATATCTTTTTTCATCACCCTCTCAACGATATCTGACGATATATCTATTCCTTCAACTCATTTCCTAACTGGCGTGAACTAACTTAACTAAGCCTGACCAAACCTGACGTACATAAAGAATTAATCAAAACTGTTGTTAACGCATGAAAATCAATGGAAATATTATCAATTCGTTGAAGGTGTGAAATTAAACATGTACCTTTGTGAGTGTTGTATAATCCCTCTCACAAAATAAAATAAATAACAGTCATGTTATACACAGTCAGATACTCATTACCGCAGTCTTCTTAAACTAAAACAGGAACTGTTGCTGTAGTTATAAGGTTGAACACAGACAACTGCGAGCTGGTGAATGTAGACTTGTTGTCCTACCTTATGGCTCGCAGTGGGCTCGAGCGAGGGTTTGCCACTTCCCGAGTCCAACGCTCTAACCACTGCGCTACCGTAGTCTCCAATATATCATAAACTGCTCATTCCGAGTAGCGGGGAGCATAATTGCATATTAATATTTAATCAAAATAGTAGAATGTTGAGTCAACCAGAGGACGAAAAGACACTCTTTAAATATGACTTGGAGCATGGTAGCAATGATAAATAAATTAATTATAAAAAAATAAATAATTTAGATAACGTAAAAACAATTAGAACACAATATTAAGTATTGCAGAAGACTTGTGAAATAAATAAATACATCGATGAATAAGAACGTAGATGAAGAAGAAACGAATAAAAAAAATAAAAAAAAATAAAGAATAAATATTAAAACAAATGAAAAAAATAAATACACAAACGAATATAAACAAACAAATAAATAAATATAATAAAGTACAATATTAACAATGAAACAAATAAACAAATAAATACACAAACAAATACAAAGATAAATGATTAAATAAATAAAAAATAAATAAATAATCCACCTAATTATATAATCAAGTTTTAATTAACAAGCAAAAAAAAACTATGATTGAAATTCTAGCAAGGCGAGGAGAGTGTACAGACCATACAATAAAATGAAAATTAAACGAACCCAAAAATGCTTATTTAAACCGATATTTTATAAGACAACACAGACACATTTCCAAAGGCTTTTAAGACTGGAGCAGTGTCTAAGATTTGTGTCCTTGACGAGTAAGGAGGAGGAAGTTAATAACAAGAGTAAATAAATGAGAAGCGGCGTTGAAAATGATTCTCCTTTATGTGTCAGATTCACAGGACATGAGAGATCATTAAAGGAACAGGTGGCGATGACATCTCCTTCACAGGTAAATGTGTGTGTGTGTGTGTTTGCGTGTGTGTGTTTGCATATGTGTGTGTATTCCTGTCTGTGTGTGAGCGTGCGTGTATGTGATAGAGAGAGAGAGAGAGAGAGAGAGAGAGAGAGAGAGAGAGAGAGAGAGAGAGAGAGAGAGAGAGAGAGGAGAGAGAGAGGAGAGAGAGAGAGAGAGAGAGAGAGAGAGAGAGAGAGAGATTAAGAGAGAGATAGGTGGATAGATAGATAGATAGATAGATAGATAGATAGATAGAGAGAGAGAGAGAGAGAGAGAGAGAGAGAGAGAGAGAGAGAGAGAGAGAGAGAGAGAGAGAGAGAGAGAGAGAGAGAGAGAGAGAGAGAGAGATTAAGAGAGAGATTAGGTGGATAGATAGATAGATAGATAGAGAGAGAGAGAGAGAGAGAGAGAGAGAGAGAGAGAGAGAGAGAGAGAGAGAGAGAGAGAGAGAGAGAGAGAGAGAGGAGAGAGAGAGAGAGAGAGAGAGAGAGAGAGAGAGAGATGTCAATGTTAATAAATTTAAACAATATTATATATATATATATATATATATATATATATATATATATATATATATATATATATATATATATATATACATATATATATATATATATATATATATATATATATATATATATATATATATATATATATACTGTATATACAGATATATGGCTTAACATTATGCATAGGTGTACGACAAAAAACTAAAAATAATTTTTATATCATGAAACACTTAGCAAGCAGATAAATATAAATTCTAATGACCAAATATTATATAAATTCTATTGAACAAATAATTATATAACGAACTGAATACACATAGATAAAAAAATGAAAATAAAATAATATATATATATATATATATATATATATATATATATAGATAGATAGATAGATAGATAGATAGATAGATAGATAGATAGATAGATAGATAGATAAATAAATAGATAGACAGATAGCTAAATATACAAACAATTGTCAAAATTATCATAAGTAAATATATATGAAAAAAATAATCATTGAACAGAAACAAGTTAAATGCAAGTATGCAAATACAGAACAAAGAGATATATAATAATAAATAACGACATACATACAATGAATAAATAAAGTAAATATAATTAAAAACACATAAATAAATGAATTAAAATAATGAAAAATAGATAAGCAAATAATTGATAAAACAGATAGAATAAAATATACCAACACAAAAATTTAAAATTTAATAAAACTAATAACCAAAAATGTCAAATAAATATAAGATAAGATAAGAAATAGAGTAAAATTTGTATAAACGTAAGTTAAAATACCACTTAAGCGTCTCCGGGACTCGGTGAAGAAATGGGTTACACGTCTTCTTGGGTGACGGAGGGATCAATGGAGGAGGTCTAGCCCTTCACTCCCCACTAGATGACGCCAAATGGGCGTTTAAACCGCCAACAGGCCGGATGTCATTAGGTAAGAGGGTTGGGGGGCTTCTCTCTCTTTCTCTCTCACTCTCTCACACACACATTATCTCTATTTTTCTCTCACGTTATATATATTTCTATTCTATTTTTCTATCTATCTATCTATTAATCTATCTATCTATCAATCTATCAACACTCCAAGGATATAATTTTAATTTTTTTTTTCATTTAAAGCAAGCTAATAGGGCTTTATTAGAGTAGATTCAAAGACCACTTTGGGTAGTTGAATTTGGGACCTCCTAAGTGAGACAGAACTACAAATATATTATTCACGGGGTATTTACCTCACAAAACACCAATATCATTATTCCTATATAAATTAATATTCTTTGGAGATTTAAATGAAAGTTATAAAGCTTTGTATTATTTTATCATATACATTACCTTACCAATGTTTCTTTATGTATTTTTGACATGCTTATTACTAAGTTCTTATAAAAAATAAAAACAAAAAGATATAGTTTTGTGGTGTTAGAATATGGACCTAATCTTGTTCATATTAAAACTAAATTATAAAAATATTATCGAAAGCACTTAGAGGCATACAAGCATACTGAAAAACGGAAAAAATATTCTTATAAGACTGTTCATAAGCAGACGCAATAAGCTATATATATATTAAAAGACAAGCATGAACGGTTGCATTATATTCGTGTAAGGATTGTTAAAGATATTTTAAACCTGACGAATAACTCTACGGGAATAATTTGCCATAGTTAACTTATATATG
>JAXCGZ010001950.1:152500-173917 GCA_037179515.1 Halocaridina rubra | reverse complement strand
TACTCCTATAGCTCGAGACCACCACTCTGAACTTTGGCTAAGCCTAGGGAGAATACCACACATCACAGGAACTGCACCCCTTTTCCTAATCTTATCCAGGGCCTGTCTATACAACCTAATCAGCTCTTCACTTCTACCATCCTGCACGTCATTTCCCCCAGCTATCAAACAAACAACATCTTTTTTCTCAATCCAGCTATTTATTGACTCACCCACCTTCTTCATACCTGCTCCAGGGAAAAAATATTTTCCTCTAACTCTATCTAAATAGATTATCTGAATGGTCGGACAAATGGCAAATGGAATTTAATGTTGAAAAATGTAAAGTAGTTAAAATGGGTACTATAAAAGACAATACTAGTTATAAGCTAAATAACCATGAAATCATGAGTTCTCAGTGTGAAAGGGATTTGGGAGTTCTTGTGAGTAGTAGTCTTAAGCCAAGAGAGCAATGCACAGCAGTCAGAAATAAAGCAAACAGAATTTTAGGATTTATCTCAAGAAGCGTTAGCAATAGGACGGAAAAAGTTATTTTGCAGCTCTATCTTGCATTAGTTAGGCCCCATTTAGATTAAGCTGTGCAATTCTGGTCACCCTATTATAGAATGGAAATTGAATCCTTGGAGAGAGTGCAGCGAAGAATGACCAAGATGATACACAATATCAGAAATCTACCATATGAGGACAGATTAAAAAAACTTAATCTACATTCTCTAGAGAGGCGAAGAGTTAGGGGGGATATGATTGAAGTGTATAAATGGTTTAAAGGGATTAACAAGGGAGATATTAATAAAGTTTTAAAAATTCATGATCAAACCAGAACTCGTAATAATGGATTTAAGCTTGATAAATTTAGGTTCAGAAGGGATATTGGTAAAAATTGGTTTGGTAATAGAGTAGCTGATGCATGGAACAAGCTTCCTAGTAGGATAGTAAATGCCAATACCTTAGACACCTTCAAATGTAGATTAGATAGACATATGACAGAGGTAGGGTGGGTATGAATAGGTTAGTGCTTATTAGAAAAATCATAAAAAGAAAAATAGAATAAATAAGTAGAGTAGAATAGAATAGGTTGGACAAGCTGAAAATACAATTCAAAAATGGAGCTGCCTCGTGTGATTACCTAATTGTGATTACCTAATTGTGTTTACGGGAAAGAGCCCAAAGCTCGTATCTTCCCGTCTCCTGATCGGTTCCATTTTTAGACTTAGTGAAACTTATCGTACCTGTCCTTAAAACTATGGATTGAGATAGCATTAACTACCTCCTCGCTTAGCGAATTCCAATTATCAACTACTCTTACACTGAAAAAGTATTTCCTTACATCCTGCAAAGAAGTTTTCTTACCAAGCTTCAAACTATGACCTCTAGTTCTAGAGCCAGCCATATCGAAATATCGATCCCTATCCACTCTATCATAACCATGAAGGAATTTAAAGACTGTCACCATATCCCCCCTTACTCTTCTAGCTTCGAGTGATGGCAAGTCTAATTCCCTCAGCCTCTCATCATAACCGAGATTGCGTATTTCTGGCACCAGTTTCGTGGCATGTCTTTGAACTTTTTCAAGCTTAGCTATGTGCTTTTTCAAGTGCGGATTCCAAAAGGGGGCTGCATATTCGAGTTTTGGCCTCACATAGGTTACATAAATATTTCTGAACATTTCCTTGTCCATGTGCCTGAAGGCTACCCTTACATTTGATAAGAATGCATATGCTGCCCTTACTACGCCATTTATATGTATTTCTGGAGACAAATCTGCCAGTATGTTTACTCCTAGATCTCTCTCATTTTCTGTCTCTTGAAGTTGTACTCCAGCCACCGAGTAGTCAAGCTTGGGCCTTCTTGCACTTGTACCCATTCTCATTACCTTACATTTTGAGGTATTGAATTTCATTAGCCACTTTTCTGACCACTCATGCAGATTATTTAGATCCTCCTGAAGTTCTCTACCATTGTTCTCGTTTTTTACTTTCTTCACAATCTTTGCATCATCTGCAAACATATTCATGAATGAATTTACAGACTCTGGTAGGTCATTTACATATACA
Organism: Halocaridina rubra; assembly: GCA_037179515.1. Taxonomy (NCBI): domain Eukaryota; kingdom Metazoa; phylum Arthropoda; class Malacostraca; order Decapoda; family Atyidae; genus Halocaridina; species Halocaridina rubra. Next base: position 171,863 of record JAXCGZ010001950.1, on the reverse strand, counting down.
AGGAACAAAAGTGGCCCTAAAACTGAACCCTGTGGAACTCCACTACTAACTCTTCTCCATTCAGACACTGAGTGTCTTACTCTAACCCTCTGTTCCCTTCCTTCTAAGTAAGTTTTTATCCATTCCAAGACATTTCCACCTATTCTAGCCATTGATTGCAGCTTCCTAATAAGTCTCCCATGTGGAACAGTGTCAAACGCTTTCTGGAAGTCTAGGAATATGCAATCTGCCCAGCCCTCTCTTTCCTGTAAGATTTGGCTTACCTCATCATAAAATTCTAATAAGTTTGTTACTGTTGATCTTCCTTCTCTGAAGCCATGTTGCCTCACTGACAAAAAGTTGAAGGATTCCAAGTGAAGAGAGATATGTTTCCTTAGTAGTTTCTCCATAAGTTTGCAAACTATGCTGGTCAAGGAAACTGGTCTATAGTTCAGGGCCGTATCCCTCCTTCCCTTTTTGAAGATAGGTATCACATTTGCTTGTTTCCAGCATCTTGGAATCTCCCCCGACTCCAGTGACTCCTTAAATATGATACTTAGTGCCACTGATATTGTGTTTGCGCATTTTTTAAGCACATGAGGGGATATGTCATCAGGACCTGTAGCTTTATGAACATCTAAATCCATCAGCGCTTTCCATACATCTGTGGCTGTAAGGTTGATGTTCTCTAATACCGGCCCTTGAGCTTCTATCATTGCAATCTGAGGGGGTGGGGTATTTTCTACTGTAAATACTGACTGAAACTCCTTGTTCAATTCTTTGCAGATCTCTTCGTCCGTCTCAGTGATGCTTCCATCCGCTCTCTTTAGCCTTAAAACCTGTTCTTTTACCTTCAGTTTTCCTCTGATAAAGCTGTGGAAAAGCTTGGGATTTTCTTTAGCCTTCCTGGTGATGTCCCTCTCATAATCTCTCTCTGCCTCTCTCCTTTTACTTAGGTAGTCATTTCTTGCTCTTTTGTAGGTTTGCCAGGCATTTATGTTTTTTCTCCTCCTATACCTTTTCCAGCATTTGTCTCTCCACTCCTTAGCTCTTTTACACCCATTATCGAACCATTTCTCTCTGGCATGAATTACACCTACTTTGGTGACAGGTATGCAGCAATCTATAATCTTCCCATATTTCTCACAAAAGATGTCATACATTTCTTGTACAGATTTGTTGTAAAATAAGGTTCTCCAGTCAATAACTGCAAAAAGCTCATTCATTTTGATGTAATCTCCTTTCGGATAGTTCCTCCTCATGTCCTCAGTGCCTCTACTCTCAGGAAGAATGTCTTCAATGATATACTCCATCAACAACACACAGTGGTCACTTTTTCCAATTGGTGGTTCATACTCACTATTTTCAATATCCAACACATTATCTGTGAACACTAGATCAAGTAGTGATGGCTCATCCCCACCCCTGGCTCTTGTTGGTTCCATTACATGTTGGTGTAGGAAATTCCCTTGTACGCAATCTAGGAATCTTGCCCCAAATTAGTCCTCACCACTGTGTGGGTTAAGATTTATCCAATCTATCTCTTTATGATTAAAGTCTCCCATAATCAAAATCCTACATTTTTTCTCCCGTGCCATGTTAACAACTGAGTTTATGACTTCAATAGTACCTATATGACTTTCCTCATAAATTTCAAGCCTATTTTGGTTCCTTGGTGGGTTGTATACAACAGTTATTATAATGCTCTCTGACCCAGTATTTATGCGAGCAACAAGAAATTCCCTGAACTCACTTTCTATAGCCAAGTTTATTTCTTCAACTTGAATCCTCTCACTTATGAGCAGTGCTATCCCTCCACCAGTCCTCTCAGATCTTTCGACCCTTAGTATTCTGAAGCCCTTAGGAAAAACTGTGACACTGTTTATGTCCTCACTCAACTTAGTCTCTGTAATTGCTAATATATCTGCCTTACTGTTGTGAATCCTATCTTTTAATTCTACTGCCTTACCAGCTAATCCATCAGCATTTGTGTATAACAATCTTAATGAGGCCCCATCCCCTGATCTTCTGTCATTATCTTCTTTATCTCCCCTTTGTCTGGAAGTATTCTGTAACGAAAATTTTTCTTCTCTTCTTCATTTCTTTCATCATTTAACCTTCTTGCCTCTTGCAACAAGTTTTTGATCTTTCCCATCTCTTCCTGTGTTCTGTATCGTCTAATGAACACTTCTTTGCATTCTTGAAGGTCTTTTAGACTTTTTTTTCTCAACAATATTTCCCTACATGTTTCCCCTCTCTCAAAGGTTACTTTTGTTGGTCTCGGCTTTCCTTCCCTCGAATATTTACCTAGTTGGTGTATGTTTACAATATCCTCAGGACCACATGCTACTCCAAGCTTTCTTATCAGGTCTACAACGCTAGCTTTATTTTCTTCAAGTCTCCTCTGCCATGTTGGCTCCTGGGATTCACTTATGCCTGAGATTACCACTGTCTTCTCCTTATCAAGTGCCTGTCTGATGAGTGGGTTTGCCCTTTCCATCACAACGTCTTTCATTTTTTCGATTACTGTCTCTTTATAGTCAACTGTTTGTATGTTTTCCAGTGCCACCACCTTTACAGCCTCTTTTACTGCCACATTTCCCTTTAGTGCATCAGCAAAGGACGTTTTCATGGCATCATTTTCCATATTCAGCTCCTGGAACTCTTTTCTGAACTGTTCAATGTTTTCCTTAATCTGAACATTCCAAGCAGCAATCTTGTCTCTCTCAGAAGAGAGCAGTGAACTAACATCTAATTCCTTTAGGTTGTCATTCAGCTGTTTGTTTTTATCTTCTTGTTTAGAAATTCTAGATTCTAGTTGACTCTTTTCCCCTTCCAGCTTCTTTATTCTTTTTTCTAGTTCCTTTCTCTCCTGCCCTTGTGCTTTATTTGCTTCCTCCAAAGATCTTATTTGTTCTCTGAGTGTTTCATTCTCTTTCATTTCTCCATCCATATTCCGAATTTTATCATCAAGGCTTATAACCATTTCCTCTAACTTCTTGATTCTCTGTTTAAGTCCTCTGATGACTACCCCTTCTCCCGACCCATGGGTGGGAGAGGTTTGGGACAGAGATGGCTTCATTTTTATGTTCTCCCTCTCACAGAATATAGAAAGAAGACGAGAAAGAGGAAAAAAAAAAGAGAAGAGAAAAACTTCTAATTTAGCTACACACAGAATTTTTATATCTCCATATAAGTGCTATTTAGTGACTCAGTTTGTCTCCTTTCTGGTAACACACATCTTAACTTAAAAACTCGACCATGGTAATTTAAGTATAAAAAGAAAAAGAAAAACAAAAGTCAAACCTGAAGGAAAATTCGAATTTGTGTTTGAGGTGGCACCCACCTGTTTCTGTTATATATTCTTCCTAACTGATAAACTGACTTGCTAACCAAGATATGTTATCACGGGATTAGACTTTACATTTAACTCAATATATATACAAAATAACAAAATAGTAAAAGAGAAAGCTAAAAGAAAAGCAAAAAAATGAAGAAAATAAGACTGCTGTACTACTTGGCAACTTAACTCAATGCTGTTGACAGGTGGGTATTTGGTAATTTTTTTTTCTTTTATTATTCAATTTTTTCGTGTATCAAACTAACTAACTAGTTAATATAAATGGGAAGGATACTGATTTTAACAATATATAGAACCACAGGATCAGGTAAACGGCTTAAGAGCTTTCCCCAGTTTACACAAAAAATTAGGTAATGTGATGTGATGGCTCCACTTCTGGCAACTCTTCTAGATTTCCCTCAAGGCAGAACTGGACGGCAGCTTCTCTCTCTTCCTCACGAAAAAGTTCTCAATTTTTTTCCTTTAATATGAACAGTCTCGTCTTACAACAAATATAAGTTTTTGTACTCACAATACTCTGCAGGATTTCAGATTTATGGAAATTATGGTAAAGTTTTCCACTAAGCACTTAGTCACTCGAAACAGTTAAAAATTTAAGAGGAGCAATTCCGTGTGTCACTGAACGCGCGGTGTGTGCCAGTAGGCATGTTGCAGTGTCCTCTATTCTTATGTTCTTATGTTCTTATGTTCTTATGAAATGACAAGAATGTCACTCATCCGTTTCCCGTATTTGAGATAGTAGAAGAATATATATATATATATATATATATATATATATATATATATATATATATATATATATATATATATATATATATATATATATATATATATATATATATTGTGTTTTAATTGTTCATAAGAACATAAGAACATAAGAATAGGGGACACTGCAACATGCCTACTGGCACACACGAGGCAGCTCCATTTTTGAATTGTATTTTCAGCATGTCTAACCTATTCTATTCTACTCTACTTATTTATTCTGTTTTTCTTTTTATGATTTTTCTATTAAGCACTAACCTATTCATACCCATCCTACCTCTGTCATATGTCTATCTAATCTACATTTGAAGGTGTCTAAGGTATTGGCATTTACTATCCTACTGGAAGCTTGTTCCATGCATCAGCTACTCTATTACCAAACCAATTTTTACCAATTTCCCTTCTGAACCTAAATTTATCAAGCTTAAATCCATTATTACGAGTTCTGGTTTGATCATGAATTTTTAAAACTTTATTAATATCTCCCTTGTTAATCCCTTTAAACCATTTATACACTTCAATTATATCCCCCCTAACTCTTCGCCTCTCTAGAGAATGTAGATTAAGTTTTTTTAATCTGTCCTCATATGGTAGATTTCTGATATTGTGTATCATCTTGGTCATTCTTCGTTGCACTCTCTCCAAGGATTCAATTTCCATTCTATAATAGGGTGACCAGAATTGCACAGCATAATCTAAATGGGGCCTAACTAATGCAAGATAGAGCTGCAAAATAACTTTTTCCGTCCTATTGCTGACGCTTCTTGAGATAAATCCTAAAATTCTGTTTGCTTTATTTCTGACTGCTGTGCATTGCTCTCTTGGCTTAAGACTACTACTCACAAGAACTCCCAAATCCCTTTCACACTGAGAACTCATGATTTCATGGTTATTTAGCTTATAACTAGTATTGTCTTTTATAGTACCCATTTTAACTACTTTACATTTTTCAACATTAAATTCCATTTGCCAATTGTCCGACCATTCAGATAATCTATTTAGATCTTCCTGTAAAGCATGAATGTCTTCTTTTCCATTTATAGTTCTACCTATTTTAGTGTCGTCTGCGAATTTACTTAGGTTACTACTGATATCCGAATCCAGATCATTTAGATATACGATGAATAATAGAGGGCCCAGTACCGAGCCTTGTGGTACCCCGCTTGTAACCGAGCCCCACTCTGATTTCTCTCCATTTATGCAAACCCTCTGTTTTCTGTCTTTTAACCATTGTTTGATCCATCTGAGCACAGCTCCTCCTATACCATGAGCTTCCAGCTTTTTAACTAATCTTTTGTGAGGAACTCTATCAAAAGCTTTGCTAAAATCTAGATATATTGTATCATATTCTTTGCCACTATCTACTGCCTCGTAAACTTCTGAATAAAAAGACAGTAAGTTTGTAAGGCACGAAAAACCCTTAAGAAACCCGTGTTGTGAAAGTTTTATCAGTCTGTGTAATTCTAGATGTGCCCTTATTTTATTTGCAATTATGGATTCTAGAATCTTACCCACTGTTGACGTTAAACTTACCGGCCTATAATTATTCTTTTTAACACGTTCTCCTTTTTTAAATATTGGTACCACATCTGCCAATTTCCACTCCATGGGTACCGATCCTAATTTTATTGAATTATTAAATAATGCAGTTAGAGGACAACTAAGCTCTTCCTTGCATTCCTTTAATATTCTAGCATATATTCCATCAGGTCCCGGAGATTTATGAGCCTTTAATTTATCTATTTCTTTTATTACCTCCTCTCTCGTAATATTTATTGAACTAAGTATATTATCGGGACTGTCTCTGTAAATGGATTCTACTTCCGGAATATTTTCCAAGTTTTCATTTGTAAATACAGATAAGAAATAATCATTTAAACATGTACACATCACTTTATCGTCATCTGTGATATGGCCATTGGCTACTTCAATTGGTCCGACTTTTTCCTTAAATTTTGTTTGATAATGTTGATAAAACCCTTTAGGATTTTCTTTAGCTTCTCCTGCTATTCGAACTTCGTATTTTCTTTTCGACTCTCTAACTATCTTTTTAACTTCCCTGTTTAACTGTATATATTGCTGCCTCACCTGCTCTTCACCTCTTTTTAGTTTCCTGTATATTCCTCTTTTAATACCTATAAGATTCTTTATTCTATTGTTCATCCATTTAGGGTAATTTTTTCTTGATCTGCAATGTTTCATGGGAATATAGTCTCTCTGACTATTCTTAAGAGTCATGACAAAATTGTTATATTCCTCATCCAAATTTATATTAACTGACAGACTGCTGTTCTTTCCTGTGAGAGAATTTAATGTATTGATCTTATCTTGTGATAATCCTTGGCATGTGGTACCCAAATTTCGGGGTAATCCGCTACCTGCGACCTGACCTGCTGGATTAACTACCCACATCTGTACCCCAGAAATCCCTTCCCATACCTCATTAGATAATTTAGTTTTTAAGCCCTCAAAATCTCCTGCTCTAAAGTTTGGAACAATATTCTTATTTTCCTTTATAGTTTCCTTGAAAATTATGTTAAATCTAATGGAATCATGGTCACTGTTGCCCAATTTTTCACCAACTTCTAAATTTGTAACCATATTCTCTCTATTACTAAGAACTAAATCTAGTGTATTCACCCCCCGTGTTGCTTCATGTACATGCTGAGAAAGGAAATTGTCTTCTACTACTTCCAAAAACTCCTTAGAGCTACTATCACCTGTTATGGTTTCCCAGTTAATATGTCTAAAATTAAAATCGCCTACAATGCAAACTCTATTTGACCTGCTCACTTTAGAAATTTCATCGTATATAACTTGCGACTCTATATTATCTAGATCAGGTGGTCTGTAGACTACTCCTACAACTAGACTTTCTATATTATTTTTAATTTCAACCCATAAGGTTTCTGAATTTAGATTTGTCTTAATTCCAGACTTAATGCAACTTCTGAGGCTATCTTTAATATACATAATTACCCCTCCCCCTCTTTTATCTGCACTACGATCAGCATTATAAAGTTTATATCCTGTAATTATGTACTCAGCTTTAAGGTGTTTGCTTTCTAATTTAATCCAACTTTCACTAATGCATATTATATCCGGTCTCTCACTACATACTATGGCTCTCAGTTCTTCTATCTTGTTACCTAAACTACGGCTATTTGTATAATATACTTTTAAACTTTCTCTAGCTTCACCCTTCTTGTGGCTATTCTTTTTGTTAATATTTGTTCTATGTAACAAATGGTTCTTATCCTTAGACTCCCAGTTATTTGACCCACTATTTACTGAACCCTTACTGACTAATTTCTCTGCACAAGTATTAATCATTTCATTATTTGTGTCTAACAAAACCCCCCTACCTCTCTGTCTATCATACCAGCCAATACCGAGACACCTGAATTAGAAAGATGCACTCCATCCCTTGCATACATATGCTTACGACTAGTGAAGTGATCCCACCCGTCTATAAAACCTATATTATTCTCCCGACAGAAGACTTTCATCCTAGCATTTACTCCTATAGCTCGAGACCACCACTCTGAACTTTGGCTAAGCCTAGGGAGAATACCACACATCACAGGAACTGCACCCCTTTTCCTAATCTTATCCAGGGCTTGTCTATACAACCTAATCAGCTCTTCACTTCTACCATCCTGCACGTCATTTCCCCCAGCTATCAAACAAACAACATCTTTTTTCTCAATCCAGCTATTTATTGACTCACCCACCTTCTTCATACCTGCTCCAGGGAAAAAATATTTTCCTCTAACTCTATGCCTGAGTTTCCTGTCTACATATCTGCATAGTGAATCCCCTACAATTACCAAAGAACGAGACTTATCCGGAGGATGGGTTACTCCGACCTTGGGAGACTTACCTAGGCTCTTGACCTGAGAGCTTTTCCCACAACGCCTTACGAGATTATGAAACTTAAGCAAAATGCATTCTTTATTGTTGCGAATGAAATATACTTTTTGTTTTTATTATTGCATACACAGACAGACTTTTTATATTTTTTCAGATTCCCGTTTTTTATATATAATTCTTTTTGTATTGAAGAAATCTTTAAAAATCTTAATCCCTTGGATATAATATAATTAAAGAGTTTTGGAAAAGAGTATCTAGAGATAATTATGGTTAATCCCTATCATTGTCATGAATTTAAGATTACAATTGATCTAATTAAGATAATTGAGATTCTCCGAGATTATATGTTGAGTTTTAAATTTAAAATTAATGATACTTAAGTCCTTTTAAGACGTGTGTTAAGAAGAAGATATTTGTACTTTTGTTGATAGTAGTAGAGATATTGTCACATATGATTTTAATCTTTGGCTTAGTTTTCTCAGAGAATGTTGCCTTATAGAGAGTGTGTGCTTCGACTCAACCCTCTGATCTATAGCAAGAAAAGGATTGTCATTATAGACAAGGATGTGTATGCTATTACAGTGAAGTCCTTTGCTATTAAACAGAAAGGAATGGATTTATGCTTCGATGTTTCTGCAGTTGTACACTAAATTATTTGTTTTTTGTTTTTTTTTCTTTCTAGATGTTAGAAAATGATTGCAGTTGCGCGCTGTCCCTTTGTACATTAGGGCAGGAAGTTAAGTCATAAAGAAGTGCCCTACAAGCGAAAATTATGCTTTTTTTTTGAAGAAAAAATTCTCTCTCTCTCTCTCTCTCTCTCTCTCTCTCTCTCTCTCTCTCTCTCTCTCTCTCTCTCTCTCTCTCTCTCTCTCTCTCTCTCTCTCTCTCTCTCTCTCTCTCTCTCTCTCTCTCTCTCTCTCTCTCTCTCTCTCTCTCTCTCTCTCTCTCTCTCTCTCTCTCTCTCTCTCTCTCTCTCTCTCTCTCTCTACTCTGAGACAGACAGATGCTTCTTCCGATGCTACGAGAATGTTGCCGTCATTGATTCTTTTTTTTTTTTTTTCAGCGAAGCAAGGCGATACTTGTGCCTACATTTCATTGCAGTTGATAAATTGTTGCATGCTATTATTGCATAAATACTGATAAGACATCGGTAGTACCGACATTTGCATAAATATTTTTGCCACATGTCGCAACTGTTTAGAGAATAGATAAAAACTCCCATTGACAAATTGGGGAGCCCGAAAGTTGCCACTTATGCTCTATATATACATATATTATGACAGCAGGAATTTGAATAGTAAAAGAGACTGTGTTAGAATGAACATTACTATGAACTATAAGTACAGAACTCTGTTCTTGCTTCTGAATGCCAGTCTCCGTCGTATATATATGGCTATTCCTGATTTAGTATTTTTATTTTATTTTGTTATTATTCTTATTTTGATCATGATTATTAGTAATGTTATGTATCAGTTTCTCAGCTAAGTCCTAAGTATCTTGGAATAATAATCTAGTTGTGTAGACACATACCTTCCATTAACACCCCATTTCTAGGCAGCCCCGACCTGCAAGTTCTAAAAGTCTTTAGATTTTGTTCTCTCTCAAACAAGTCCCTGTTGCCCATTGAATAGAGATTGCAAGCACTTGCAGTTGCAGGGGAGGCAAAGTATGGCCATTGTTGGTACCCTGAAGTCATAGGGAACCTTTCTTATAACTGTAGTAGTGACAGGTTCAAATTTTCATCCCGAGGTCTGCTTCGAAGGTACGTGTGGATTGCAGTACTGAAGAGAAATCGCTGTGACGTTGCAGGTCTCCTACAGGGTGGTCTTAGTCAAGATCGGCCCAAGGGTAGGACGAAAAAGCCAGGCTGGAGGGGTTTGGAAGATGCATCGATCGCTTCCTCTTCTTCTTGCCTATCTTAGAAAGAAGATAATATGTGGTAGTGTACGAACCTGGGCCTGCAGTGAAGACGGCGGGGGAGTGAAAAAATGAGGACACAAACAAACCGTTTTATAACGCCTAGCAAAAATTTCATGAGCAAGGGAGGGAAACAAAAGTCTCTAACAGCTTAATAATACTTTATTTCTGTAAAAGAAATGATGAAATCCCAGAAAAAAAGGGAATTCCCATACATGTCCTAACTGTAGTGAAAAGGAAAAAAAAAAGAAGTCTTTTAAAACATCTTAATAATACCTTTAGAAGCCACGTAAACGCGTTGATGGGATCCAAACAGAAAGAAAGGGGAATCCCTATACATGTTCAAACTTTAGTGAAGAGAGAAAGGAAGGGTGTGGAAAATCCCTTATTAGTTAATTAAAAGTACCCACGTATTAGAACTGAAAGAAAAAAATGGGAAAGAAAAGGTCCCCACCGTCTTCGACCACTGTGCTAAAAGACCATTTCTTTTTTTATTTGTTTTACTAGCTTTAAGATAATTTTAAGCGAAAACTCAGAGACTCCTTTAATATAGTTTTGAATAAGTGCCATTGATAAATTGTATGATATGCACCAATAGTAATAAGTTGTTTTTCTGCCTAAATAATGTAATTGTTTTGCTTTAGCATTATCATTGTTTGAATCATGATTTAATCTTTGTGTTCATTAAGTTCTCATATCAGTTTGTCTCTGAATAGGAATTGCATATTGAAATGATCAATGTTTTTTGACTTTTCACATTGTAACAAATATTTTGTTTCAGGAGTAGTTTTTTAAGGCCTAATTTTAAGACAAATCAATGCCCCATAGTAACGATAGGAATAGAAATTATAAGATGAGGTTGCTTATAGAAATTACCATTTATGTTATTGTCTATCGCCTTACATGTTAATGTTAATATTCTACATGATTCATATTTTTACTGTAACTAACCAACTTTTGTAAATGTTTTGAAAAAGGAGAGAATTCCTAATGATTAAGGTTATTTTTATTTTTTTAAATATAGGAATATGTTTGTACTAAAGATTGTTTAGAGTTCATAGAAATAGGAATTCTTAGATAATAGCTTAAATAATTTGGCCCCATTTTTATTGTAAACTAATGTTAGCTAGGATATATCCAAGAGCTCTCAAAAAAATAGCCCATGCTTCGACTGAAATAAAAGATATTTCAGTTTTGGTTGGGAGGGATGTCGCATGAGTGAAGTCGTGCTGAAGCCAGAATCTGAAACTGTAACAAGTTGTGAAGAGAAACGTGAGAGGCTAGAGGTCAAGGGTGAAATAGAATACTCTCCCAGTTGTTTATCTGGGTACAGTAAGCGGATCCAGGGGGCTTAGCACCTGGCTGGATCCATAGGGCTTAGCACCTGGCTGAACCCAGGTGCTTTAGCACCAGGGCTTAGCCACCCGGCATCAAGTGCCTCAAGAGTGTGGGAAAGACCCAGAAGGTGGCCCTGCCCAAAACCACAAGTAACCCTATATGCCCTGGAGGGATACCCAATAGCCACGCACTGACCTGGAACTCTTCCGTTCTATAGGCCAACTGAAATAGCCCATCCCCCAAGAGGAGGGACCTCTCTTTGAACCTGAAGGCAATTGGCAGAAGTAGATTTAGCGACACGCCCTGCCCTTTGGGGTATTTCAAGCATCCCCATGGCAGCCAGAAAGCAGTCAGAGAGCGACAGTTAACCAGAATAGTACCAGGGGCACGAATAGATAATAGATTTTGATAGTCATAGGGTGGGGGGGGGAATTGAGGCGTCGAAGATGTTAGAATAAACTAAGATAAAGGAACCGCTGCTTGTCCATTCTTACCTTGCACCCTTCTGGTACTAATTTTAACGTAGTGAGAAGAATTCATCACGACAACTGGTGACACGTGGTGGAATAGTAACTAACTTCACGACAACTGGTGACACGCGGTGGAGTAACTTCACGACAGCACTTAATAGAATTAAAAACAAAGATAACGTCGATTTGCAGGTTGAGATTCTAACAAAAGTCTTTCGTGAATGCTTAGATAGTTGTGCACCCATTGTAACAAGAAAAATGACCCACCCCTCAGCCCCCTGGCTAACTAATGACATCAAAGTGGCAATGCAAATCAGAAATCAAATACAAAAAGAGCTAAAAATTAATAGATATGATATGACTCTCCGAGAACATTATAAAACAGAAAAGAAACGTGTCAGATCTCTCATCAATGTAAGTAAAAAAGACTTTTACAAAAAACAATTTAATGACTCTAGACATGATACAGCAGCAACATGGAAAGTGATAAGAAGCATGATACCAAATGAAAAGACTACCTCAGAAAGTTATGAAAATATTCCGGAGTTGAAAGACAAAGCGGAAAACTTTAATAACTATTTTGCTAACGTTGGCAAATATACATATGAGAAAACACAAGAAAGCATAAACTCAGTGAATATGAGTAATTTCTTAAAGGACAGTTCCAATGTAAACACACAAGAGTACTTCAAGATAAATCCTATCGATTGTGCTACCCTAATTCTTACTATAAAGAGCCTAAGAAACTCTGGCTCTCATGGTCCTTATGGTATACCATTTCTGTTCATCAAAGATGCTCTATCCATGATTGTATCTTATATTCTAACTATTATGAACACTTCCATTGTTTCTAAAAAGTTTCCTGACTCTTGGAAAAAATCACATGTAATACCTCTGCATAAAAAGGGGGACAGAGATGTGACAAGCTATTATCCCATTTCCCTGCTACCCATTTTCTCTTAAATATTAGAAAGAATTGTTGCATGCCAACTTATGTCATATTTAGAGTCAAATAGACTATTATCTATTAACCAACATGGTTTCAGACCGAAACTCTCGACGGAAACTGCACTGCTCAAAGTTACGAATAGTATCTATAATAATATAGATATGAAAAAAATATCTCTGTTTGTATTATTAGACTTATCAAAAGCCTTCGACAGTGTAAACCATGAAATTCTTATACGTAAATGTACTTACCTAAATATTGATCCGAGCTGGTTTAGAGAGTATCTATCTAATCGCAAACATTCTATTCATCTTAACAACATTATCTCTGTGCCAAAAAATGCATCATTTGGTGTTCCACAGGGATCAGTACTTGGTCCTATCCTCTTCTCCATTTACGTAAATGATCTATCTTCTTTCATTTCTGACTGTCTAGTCGTACAATATGCAGATGGCACTCAACTACTCCTTAGTGTTGATATTTATAATCTCCCAGAGCTAACATTAAGAGCAGAAAACACTCTGTCAAAAATTAAAACCTATTTTCAAGAAATTGGGCTGTTAATTAACGAAAGTAAAACATAATGCATGTTAATTGGTTCAAGGTTCCATATAGCACAAATTCCAGAACACACAACAATTAAAATTTTTGCTACAATATTATTACACCTAGCAAAACAGTCAAAAACCTAGGAATTCACTTTGATAACTACATGTTGTTTGATTCCCACATAGATAAAGTATGCAAAAAAGTTACAGGAACATTAATGTACTTATCACGTATAAATGACAATTTTGAGACGACCACTCAACTAACTTGCTGAATCTCTAGCCCTAAGTTACATTAATTATTGCACAACTGTTTGGGGAGCTACCACTAAGACTCAGATAAACAGAATACAGAAGCTTATTAATTTTGCAGCTCGAGTTGCCCTGGAAGGAATAAGAAAATATGACCACATCACACCAGCTCACAATAAACTTGGGTGGCTGCGGGCAGAAAACAAGGTCGCTTATGCTATTTATGTTTTTGTATACAAAATTTTGGACCATCATTATCCTAGCTGGCTATTTGATTTCAAACAGTCAGGGATATAAGGGGAACCAACACAAGACAGAGAAGTGAGCCCTTTATTCAGAAAACAAACACAGAAGCAGGTTCAAAGATGTTCACTATAAAAGGGCCAACACTCTGGAGCAATATTCCAGAGCATCTTAAAATTGCATCCTCCTTCACAGCTTTCAAAGGCAAACTTTATAGTTTTCTTTTGGACAAATGGTTGCTGCTCACACATAAACAAAACTTAATGATTTACTACAATTTCCCTTAACACTAATCTCTCTATATGTAAACTGATATCGACTTCTCTGTTCTCTAAGTTAAGAACTAATTATTCTCATTGAAAGGAAAACAAATATGGTATTGATGCCAATAATAACAATACTGTATCTAGTTTTATTATTGCTATATTATTAACATTATTGTTAACATTTTTATTACATCATTACTATTTCCTATGAAAGCTACATTTAATTTAACTGTATTTATTACCCTCTTACTTATTAGGTAAATTACATGTTTACTTATAAGTTACTTTTATTTTAAGAAGAATAACCATTGTACAAAAATGGAAATAAATATTTGTTTGTTAGTTTGTTTATTCCCTTCATCAACGATCTTTTTCAGTCCCCATCCTCCTCTCTTCTTCATGCCTTTGCCAACGATTCTACCCTTCATTTTTCTTCTGCCTCTTCTTCACAACCTTCATCTGCCACTCGTAATCAGTCTTGTATCAGACTTGCAGAGAATATATGAGTGTGTCACCCAAAATTTGGTCAAATTTAATGCCTCCAAGACACAGTCTCTTTCTATCTCTCTATCATCTTCTCCTCCTGATATCCCTATTGTATTCGAAACTAACTAAATTTACCCCTTTTAATTCTATTAAAATATTAGGAATCCAAATAGCCTGTAACTTGTCTTGGGGGAATCACATAATATAAATTTCTAAATCTGCATCCAAAAAATTGGGGATTTTATTTCGTTTTCCTCATTTTTTTTCCACTTTGCAGTTATTCAAAATCTACAAAGGTCTTGTCCATCCCTACGTAGAATACTGCTCGCACATCTGGGGTGCTTCATCTTATACTTATCTTCTTGATAGGGTTGAATCTAAGGCAGTCTGACTCATTAATGTCCTTCCTCTTTTATTCTGGACTCTCTTTCTCTTTGCTGTAAAGTATCACCCTTTCCTCTTTTCAGTTACTACTGCTTCCATTACTGCTCTGATGAGTTGGTGAGTTGCATCCCTCCCCTACTGTCGAGGCCGCATAACACTCGCCAAGCAGCCTTATCTCACAGGTACTAAGTGGAGATTTGTAGCTCGCGGATTGATTGGTGTAGTGACTGCTTTTTCCCATCTACCTCTAGACTCTGGAACTCTTTTCCTCCTTCTGTCATTTTTAATGCTTATAGCCTAGCTGCCTTCAAAAAACGGATCTATCATCATCTCAAGGCCTAATCCTACCATATCTCTAGGTATTCAGTACTTCAAACATTCTTTCAGCCTGTCCTTTTCCTATAGTGTATCATTACCTCATATGTCTTGTCCTGAAACATTTACTTTTTCTTTTTCTTAATGTTTTCTTTGGTGCCCGGACCTTTATTGATGAGAGCAATTATCTTGCCTGTCCCAGAGTCACACTTATAAAGAAATATAACAGCAAGGTGCTAAGGTTTATTTACGGAACCACACTAACCTGTTGATAGGCTCACGCTAGAGAGGCTGAGGGAACTGTTCTCAACCTCATCTTGCTCATTTTCTTTTTCTATGTCTCTGTTTCTATGATTCATCTTGGTGATGGGTCCTGCAATTATTTTGTCGTTTAGAGGCTTAATTTTTCTTGTTTTCCAACTCGAGTAGTAAGAAATTTTATTTACATTGTACCGAGAGATTGATTGGGGAAGAACAGTGTGGGTTCAGGAGAGGAAGAGGGTGTGTGGAACTGGTGTTTCCAGTAAGACATGTGTGTAAGAAGTTCTTGGAGAAAGATTGGGACACTTTTTGGCCTTTATGGATTTTGAGAAAGTGTATGACTGGGTAGATAGAGTAGGGTTGTGGAAGGTGTTGCGGCTGTATGGAATAAGGGGAAATTTGTTGAATGCGGTGAAGAGTTTTTACATGAATAGCAGAGTATGTGTATGACTTTGAAATGGTATTAGTGATTTGTTTGAGGTGAATGTTGGGTTACATCAAGGTTGTGTAATGTCGCCATGGTTGTTTAATGTGTATATGGATTGAGTGGTAAGGGAAGTAAATGAAAGAGTATTAGACAGAGGCTTGGAACTAGTGGGTGAGGATGGAAGGCTGTGGATTTGGATCAGTTGCTATTTGCGGATGATACTGTACTGGTGGATGATACTGAAAATGACTTGAAAAATTTGGTGTCTGAGTTTATTAGTGTGTGAAAGATGGAAATTGCTGGTGAATATTGGTAAATGCAATGTCATGAGATGCACAAGGAGTGTTAATGTTGGCAGATTGAGTGTAGGAGTGAATGGGGAGTTGCTTGAAGATGTCGATAGTTTTAAATATCTGGGGTCACATGTATCAAGGATTGGACGTGTGGATGTAGAGGTATATCAAAGAGTGAAGGAAGCAAGTGAATGTCTAGGTGGGTTGGAAAGTGTAATGAGAGATAAATATTTGGGAATGAATGCAAAGAGAAGGGTATATGAAGGTGTGATTGTGCCGACAGCATTGTATGGAGCATAGACTTGGTATGCAAGAGAGGATGAAAGGGACAAGTTGAATGTAATGGAGATGAGGTGTTTGAGAGGAATGATTGGTGTATCCAGAATAGCTAGAGTAAGAAATGAGGATGTCAGGCAAAGAACGGGTGTGGAATGAAGCTGTCAGATAAGTTATATCAGAGAGTGTTG
This sequence comes from Halocaridina rubra, assembly GCA_037179515.1. Taxonomy (NCBI): domain Eukaryota; kingdom Metazoa; phylum Arthropoda; class Malacostraca; order Decapoda; family Atyidae; genus Halocaridina; species Halocaridina rubra. The sequence goes on along the minus strand of JAXCGZ010001950.1, from coordinate 155,269 downwards.
AGATGGTTTGGACACATGGAAAGGATAAGTGATGAACGAATAGTGATGAGAGTGTGGAGTGCAAATGTGATTCGAGTTAGGTCAAGAAGGAGACCTAGAATGAGATGGATGAATGGCGTGAAAAGAGCACTGAATGCCTGTGGAATGTCAGTGGAACAGGTAAGAGTGCGTGCAAGAAATAGGAATGAGTGGAGGAAGAATTTGCATTTGTAACGTGGCCCAAAGGCATTTCTCGCACCTGCTAGCTCAGTGAACTGTGGTGGACAGATGTGAGGGGACTTGCCATATGATGAAACGGTGAGGGTAAACCAGCTGTGGCTGTTGGACCTCATTGTAGAATATTCTTTTAAACAAAGTATTATTACCAAAGACATTATGATCATTTAGTATGTAGCATTTTCTATCTCTTACTAAAGTTATCTTGTTTTATTACTCCATTTTTCACTCTTTAAATTCAATCTTTATATTTCCTTTTTATCCTCTTTGGCAACACATTTGGTGCAATTCATTATTTACAGATAATGATTCAAGAATACAGTATCAAATTCATATGCAGGTTATTCTGAGGCTCAGAAGACTGAAATTATAGATAGTTTTGTTCACGTTTCTTTTGTTGCTAGTAAAATGAAATATATGACATGGTTTGGTACACTATATTAAATTTAGTTTGTCTATACTTCGGTAATAGAGCGACAGAGAAAAATTATCTATTGTGTATAGTATGTGAAACAAGTATTCTGCACCTCTTATTGCATGTGGATGTGATTAAAAATTCCTCAAGGTGCTTAAAAAATTGCCACATATAACGGAACTGGAATCCACTGCAAATATTTGTTATAGAATGCAGCTAATGACACAGGGCATGGTATTGGGAGAGTTAGTAAAACATAGGCATTTATTACATCACTCCAAGGGAATAGAGTTGCTTAACCAGTAAGACCAGTATTTACTTCATATACACAACTCACGAGAACTTTTCTCGATGAAGTTTCTTCTCTTTTATGTGCATACCTTATGACTTGTGAAAATATTCATATTATTAATAATAACTCTCCTTATGTACATCAGTTTGAGTGATCATCCTAAAGAACTTGTCTAGCTCCACATACAGTCACTCCATTATGGCACCTATATTTGCTCTATTACTGATTTAGTGCCTTTATATTAAAGATTTGAATGACCTTTCAGTACTTAGTACTTTACTCAATAACCATTTTTGAGTGAAAAAAAAGACCACGTGCACTCTCCTTACTCTGTTCCAGGTTCGACTCCCTAGGGGGAGAGGATACAACAGCAGTCACTCCTTCGCTGTTCCCTATCTCAAGCCCACTCAGGAAGCATGACCACAGGACAAATACAATTTTGTGATAAAGATGGTAATAAACATGAAAGTAAATTCAATTTTTATTTTTAACAAAATGAGTGTCCGGTTTAAATAAAATTCTTCCCCAGATAAATATGGAGTCTCTACACATTTCAGAGCTCCTTTGTATAACATGTTGGAGCTTAAATATATACTCTATTATTTCCTCTTTCTGAGAGGAATTAGAGTATGTATAGAAGGTTCTCTAACAGGTAAGAGACAAAGAGCTATGAAGTTTGCAGAGACTACATATTCAACTGGGGTGCCATATAAATACAAAAGTCTCTCCACGCTTCATGGCTCCTATCTTTTACATGTTTGAGCCGCAAATGAATACTCCATTATTCCATATTACTGAAAGAGGGTATAGAGGATGTATGTATGCAAGTCTCAACATGTAAAAGAAATGAGCTACGAAGTGCATTTATCTGGGGGTGCCATGCCACAATACAGTCTCAAAATATTTCAAAGCTTATCTAAAGATTAGAGCTTATAAATGTGTAGATGCTATATTGTAACCTGGGGTATTATACCTATAGCTACAGTACTTCTGTATAGTAATGTAAAAATCATCTCTGCACGAGACTTTCACATAATTGAGTGTACTTAGACCAAAATAACCATTGGTGGAGAACTGCATATCACCTAAGACTTAAGTGTCTTGAGCAAAGTATAGGAAGAAAAAAAACAGCTTCCTAAATTTCCATCAGGAAATCATACTAAAAGTATGTTTGTTTCTCCTTTTTCTTTCTTTAGCTTTTTTTTTTGTCAGTTTAAACTTTCTTTGACTTGTTGCAATGGGTCACAGCACCTTCAGAAAAAAAAGATAAAGGTCATATCTTAATGTCGATTTTCAAACTTAATCAAAAACAGGTATTGAGAATGCTTCAATTCTGTCAATATTTATATTTTATAAGTTCCTTAAAATGAGGAATAAAACCCCAAATAGAGACTTCCTCTCTATTTGATAAAGTTTATTAAGGAACTTTTTCTTCCACCTTATGAGAGATATGATCTTCTGTTGTAGATACTGATACATGGTACCTCACCAAGTCAAATTTTAAGAGAAAATAAAATGGGGAATAAGGGGAAAAAGAAAAGTGCATCTTTTGTATATTACATAAAAAACTGAGAAGTCTTACTGTTTTGAAATGTATCTCTGATTATTGTAAATTATTCATAGAATCATTGCATGTGAATGTACTGAGAGGAGGTAGTGGTGGAATATCTTATCATTATTTAATGCAAAGTAGAGTGAGAGTGGGAGGAAAGTGGAGAAAGAGGAGAAGCAAGAGAGGAAGAGAGGTGCTAAAAAAATTAAGTGAATTGTATAAGAAAAAAAAAGTCTGTGAGTATAAGGCTAGTCTGAGGAATGTGTGTAATGTAGTGAAAGAAAATGTGGAGGA
>JAXCGZ010001950.1:147500-150000 GCA_037179515.1 Halocaridina rubra | reverse complement strand
TTTGGCCTGTCCTGGTGTCACAATAAATTGAAATATATATATATATATATATATATATATATATATATATATATATATATATATATATATATATATATATATATATATATAATATGGAGGGGAAACTGCATTAAGTGAAATAATATATCAAACTAGTTTATAAAATAGAAATTAGATATTAAAGTTTGCCTGGTGTCACTATGAAATTCTCAAAAGAATTTAGTTTTTCATAATCTAGAGTTCTGAAAAATTGGCAAATGATTTTGTATTATCTGAGCCTAGAAAAATCCTCTATAAAAGCAATAATAATTATACAGAAACTGTATTGTGCAAAAACAACTCTTACACACATAATTTCGTGAGCTGTAAATTACCGAACACTCCATTTCATTTTGTATTTACAAATACAAATTAATTTACAATAAATGAAAAACATACAGAAAACAAAAATATGCAAAACCCTACTACAATGAATTAAGAAAATGACATAAAATGAGGATCCCAATTATTGGAGAGGACATTTATATTATATGCCTCTCTAAAATTCCTCATATACAAATATAATGCCCAAATTGGATATATGAATTATTCATAATATGTAATTACCTAATTGTAATTACCTAATTGTGCTTACGGGGAAAAGCCCCAACCTCGTAACTTCCCTCTCCTGATCGGGTCCATTTTGTACTTGGTGATACTTATCATACTTGTCCTTAAAACTATGGATTAAGTTAGTATTAACTACCTCCTCGCTTAGCTAATTCCAATTATCAACTACTCTTACACTAAAAAAAGTGCTTCCTTACATCCTGCAAAGAAGTTTTGTGTGTTTTTGTTGCTATGAAAGAACATATAATAACTGCTATCAGTTAAGAAAATAAAGTATAAAGTAAGTCGATAATCTAATTCATACTAAAAATTTAAGTATAAATAAATACATTGCACAGTTTTGTATAACTCAGCAAAGTGAGACCCAAAAAGCATCCCTTGATCTCCAAGTGTTGAAATATACTCCCATGTTTTTATGTACTTTAACAGAAAAAATTTGAATCCAATTTGCATGTTGCTTATATTTCAATATTCATCATTTCAAAAGGAAGACATGATATTTTTAATAAAAAATGAAGGAGGGCAAGGAAGGAAATCACCTGTTCCACTAGTTCAGCTAAAGTATATTCAATAATTAATTCAAACTTAAACTGGGTTGAAGACTGACAAAATGAACAGCAGAACAATGTAACAGAGTTTATTTGTGTCTAGATTACACTTTAGAAGACTCCACTGACTCGACCACATGGCTAGGCATTTCATTCCACGTGATTGTGGTAGTTGGAATAATAATACTTAAACACTTATTGGTGTTAAATCTAACAAAAGAAAGCATTCTCTCAGTATGAGAATAAGAACCTAGAAGTACATAGTTTATACATTTTACATAGTAATGTAACCTAAACTACTGTCATATGAAAATGAAACTGCAATGGCATTTTGTGAAATGAAATGGGTATGTGTAATAAATTTAAAAATTTGGTTACTTGAAGGATATTTGTTCAATTGGTGTATTATTTGCTTAATATAGTGATGCAACGAGAGGTTTGTTGAGTATTTTGTTCTCCTAAGATGTGAAAGTATTAATATGCAAAAAAAAAAAAAAAAAAAAAAAAAAAAAAAAAAAATATATATATATATATATATATATATATATATATATATATATATATATATATATATATATATATATATATATATATATATATATATATATATATATATATATATATATATATCTCATTCTCATAAATGTTTCCCTTTTATTACTTTACCATGTGGGATGAGGTAGCTAGGTTGAAAATGTTGGGCTAACAAAACTTTTCCTTCTGTCTGACAACTTCTACAGGCACTAAAAAAGTACTTTCTTACATCCTGCAAAGAAGGTTGTGTAATGTGTTTTCCTGGATAACAATATTGTTAATATTGCGGCTTCTTTGTAAATACATATACTTAGATTCCATGTATCAACTGTACGTGCTTGCCTGATCTGTTTAGGTTGTGAAATTCCGACTTTGTCTGTTGCAGTAGCCCATTCGGTATAGTGACTTGATTCTGTAATTTGCGACGGGAGTTTGAGTCCTCTGATGTCACAATAGTATTTCTTGGGTAATAGGATTGTTACTATCACGATTTCATTGTGAATACATATGCTTAAATTCCACATGTCAACTATCATAGGCTGATTAAATGACGATGAGAAAAGTGCTTGCTTGAACTTGATGGGTTTTGAAATTCCGGCTTTGTCGGTTGTAGTGGCATGATTCTTTAACTTGCAACCCGAGTTCTAGACCCATGATGGTCACACGAGATTTTCGTGGATTATATATATATATATATATATATATATATATATATATATATATATATATATATATATATATATATATATATATATATATATATATATATATATATATATATATATATATATATATACACACATATATAC
>JAXCGZ010001950.1:127500-142500 GCA_037179515.1 Halocaridina rubra | reverse complement strand
GACTCGAACCTAGGACTTATGATTACTAAGTCAAGGCGCTACCACTACACCACAGAAGGTTTAAAAAGGAATCCAACCTTATAGCTTATATCTGCTATACTTAGGAATGAACGCATTCTAACTGAATGCCACTATGTTAATATTACAGATTCCCCAACCTCACTCGTGGCTTCATTTTAGCATTTAATTCAATTCACAATCTCATTCGGGCCATGAAATAACCAATAAGCACATTATATATGTGAAAACATGAAACATTTTTTTTACCCCGACCGGGGTAAAAAAATGAGATTGGGAATTGAATTAAATCCTAAAATGAAGCCATGAGTGAGGTTGGGGAATCTGTAATATGAACATAGTGGCATTCAGTTAGAATGCGTTCATTCCTATGTATAGCAGATATAAGCTATAAGGTTGGATTCCTTTTTAAACCTTCTGTGGTGTAGTGGTAGCGCCTTGACTTAGTAATCATAAGTCCTAGGTTCGAGTCCCGGTCGGGGTAAAAAAAAAAAATGATTCATGTTTTCACATATATAATGTGCTTATTGGTTATTTCATGGCCCGAATGAGATTGGGAATTGAATTAAATGCTCAAATGAAGCCACGAGTGAGGTTGGGGAATCTGTAATATGAACATAGTGGCATTCAGTTAGAATGCGTTCATTCCTAAGTATAGCAGATATAAGCTATAAGGTTGGATTCCTTTTTAAACCTTCTGTGGTGTAGTGGTAGCGCCTTGACTTAATAATCATAAGTCCTAGGTTCGAGTCCCGGTCGGGGTAAAAAAAAAAAAAAATGATTCATGTTTTCACATATATAATGTGCTTATTGGTTATTTCATGGCCCGAATGAGATTGGGAATTGAATTAAATGCTAAAATGAAGCCACGAGTGAGGTTGGGGAATCTGTAATATGAACATAGTGGCATTCAGTTAGAATGCGTTCATTCCTAAGTATAGCAGATATAAGCTATAAGGTTGGATTCCTTTTTAAACCTTCTGTGGTGTAGTGGTAGCGCCTTGACTTAGTAATCATAAGTCCTATTTTCGAGTCCCGCTCGGTGTAAAAAAAAAAAAAGAAAATTCATGTTTTCACATATATAATGTGCTTATTGGTTATTTCATGGTCCGAATGAGATTGGGAATTGAATTAAATGCTAAAATGAAGCCACGAGTGAGGTTGGGGAATCTGTAATATGAACATAGTGGCATTCAGTTAGAATGCGTTCATTCCTAAGTATAGCAAATATAAGCTATAAGGTTGGATTCCTTTTTAAACCTTCTGTGGTGTAATGGTAGCGCCTTGACTTAGTAATCATAAGTCCTAGGTTCGAGTCCCGGTCGGGGTAAATAAAAAAAAATGATTCATGTTTTCACATAAATAATGTGCTTATTGGTTATATATATATATATATATATATATATATATATATATATATATATATATATATATATATATATATATATATATATATATATATATATATATATATATATATATATATATATATATATATATATATATATATATATATATATGTATATATATATATGTATATATATATATATATATATATATATATATATATATATATATATATATATATATATATATATATATATATATATATATATATATATATATATATATATATATATATATATATATATATATATATATATATATATATATATATATATATATATATATATATATATATATATATATATATATATATATATATATATATATATATATATATATATATATATATATATATATATAGCAGATGTAAGCTATAAGGCTGGATTCCTTTTAACCTTCTGTGGTGTGTAGTTGGTAACGCCTTGACTTAGTAATTTTAAGTCCTAGGTTCGAAACCCAATCGGGGTAAAAAATGATGCATGTTTTCACATATGTAATGTGCTTATTTGGTTATTACATGACCCGAATGAGATTGGGAATTGAATTAAAAGCGAAAATGAAGCCACGAGTGAGGTTGGGGAATCTGTAATATGAACATAGTGGCATTCAGATAGAATGCGTTCATTCATAAGTATAGCAGATATAAGCTATAAGGTTGGATTCCTTTTAACCTTCTGTGGTGTGTAGTTGGTAGCGCCTAGGCTTAGTAATTATAAGTCCTAGGTTCGAGTCCCGGTCAGGGCAAAAAATGATTCATGTTTTCACATATGTAATGTGCTTATTTGGTTACTGTATGACCCGAATGAGATTGGGAATTGAATTAAATGCAAAAATGAAGCCACGAGTGAGGTTGGGGAGTCTGTAATATGAACATAGTGGCATTCAGATAGAATGCGTTCATTCCTAAGTATAGAAGATATAAGCTATAAGGTTGGATTCCTTTTAACCTTCTGTGGTGTGTAGTTGGTAGCACCTAGACTTAGTAATTATAAGTCCTAGATTCGAGTCCCGGTCGGGGTAAAATATGATTCATGTTTTCACATACGTAATGTGCTTATTTTGTTATTGTATGACCCGAATCTGATTAGGAATAGCATTAAATGAAAAAATGAAGCCACGAGTGAGGTTGGGGAATCTGTAATATGAACATAGTGGCATTCAGATAGAATGCGTTCATTCCTAAGTATAGCAGATATAAGCTATAAGGTTGTATTCCTTTTAACCTTTTGTTGTGTGTAGTTGGTAGAGCCTTGACTTAGTAATTATAAATCCTAGGTTCGAGACCCGGTCGGGGTAAAATATGAATCATGTTTTCACATATGTAATGTGCATATATATATATATATATATATATATATATATATATATATATATATATATATATATATATATATATATATATATATATATATATATATATATATATATATATATATATATATATATATATATATATATATATATATATATATATATATATATATATATATATATATATATATATATATATATATATATATATATATATATATATATATATATATATATATATATATATATATATATATATATATATATATATATATATATATATATATATATATATATATATATATATACATGAATCATTATTTTTACCCCGACCGGGACTCGGACCTAAGACTTATGATTAATAAGTCAAGGCGCTACCACTACACCACAGAAGGTTAAAAGGAATCCAACCTTATAGTTTATATCTGCTATACTTAGGAATGAACGCATTCTAACTGAATGCCACTATGTTCATATTACAGATTCCCCAACCTCACTCGTGGCTTCATTTTAGCATTTAATTCAAATCCCAATCTCATTCGGGCCATGAAATTATCAAATTAAATGCTAAAATGAAGCCACGAGTGAGGTTGGGGAATCTGTAATATGAACATAGTGGCATTCAGTTAGAATGCGTTCATTCCTAAGTATAGCAGATATAAGCTATAAGGTTGGATTCCTTTTAACCTTCTGTGGTGTAGTGGTAGCGCCTTGACTTATTAATCATAAGTCTTAGGTTCGAGTCCCGGTCGGGGAAAAATAATGATTCATGTTTTCACATATGTAATGTGCTTATTTGATAATATATATACATATATATATATATATATATATATATATATATATATATATATATATATATATATACATATATATATATATATATATATATATATATATATATATATATATATATATATATATATATATATATATATATATATATATATATATATATATATATATATATATATATATATATATATATATATATAATATATATATATATATATATATATATATATATATATATATATATATATATATATATATATATATATATATATATATATATATATATATATATATATATATATATATATATATATATATATATATATATATATATATATATATATATATATATATATATATATATATATATATATATATATATATATATATATATATATATATATATATATATATATATATATATATATATATATATATATATATATATATATATCAGATGTAAGCTATAAGGCTGGATTCCTTTTAACCTTCTGTGGTGTGTAGTTGGTAACGCCTTGACTTAGTAATTTTAAGTCCTAGGTTCGAAACCCAATCGGGGTAAAAAATGATGCATGTTTTCACATATGTAATGTGCTTATTTGGTTATTACATGACCCGAATGAGATTGGGAATTGAATTAAAAGCGAAAATGAAGCCACGAGTGAGGTTGGGGAATCTGTAATATGAACATAGTGGCATTCAGATAGAATGCGTTCATTCATAAGTATAGCAGATATAAGCTATAAGGTTGGATTCCTTTTAACCTTCTGTGGTGTGTAGTTGGTAGCGCCTAGGCTTAGTAATTATAAGTCCTAGGTTCGAGTCCCGGTCAGGGCAAAAAATGATTCATGTTTTCACATATGTAATGTGCTTATTTGGTTACTGGATGACCCGAATGAGATTGGGAATTGAATTAAATGCAAAAATGAAGCCACGAGTGAGGTTGGGGAGTCTGTAATATGAACATAGTGGCATTCAGATAGAATGCGTTCATTCCTATGTATAGAAGATATAAGCTATAAGGTTGGATTCCTTTTAACCTTCTGTGGTGTGTAGTTGGTAGCACCTAGACTTAGTAATTATAAGTCCTAGATTCGAGTCCCGGTCGGGGTAAAATATGATTCATGTTTTCACATATGTAATGTGCTTATTTTGTTATTGTATGACCCGAATCTGATTAGGAATAGCATTAAATGAAAAAATGAAGCCACGAGTGAGGTTGGGGAATCTGTAATATGAACATAGTGGCATTCAGATAGAATGCGTTCATTCCTAAGTATAGCAGATATAAGCTATAAGGTTGTATTCCTTTTAACCTTTTGTTGTGTGTAGTTGGTAGAGCTTTGACTTAGTAATTATAAATCCTAGGTTCGAGACCCGGTCGGGGTAAAATATGAATCATGTTTTCACATATGTAATGTGCATATATATATATATATATATATATATATATATATATATATATATATATATATATATATATATATTTATATATATATATATATATATATATATATATATATATATATATATATATATATATATATATATATATATATATATATATATATATATATATATATATATATATATATATATATATATATATATATATATATATATATATATATATATATATATATATAAATACATACATATATATATATATATATATATATATATATATATATATATATATATATATATATATATATATATATATATATATATATATATATACATGAATCATTATTTTTACCCCGACCGGGACTCGAACCTAAGACTTATGATTAATAAGTCAAGGCGCTACCACTACACCACAGAAGGTTAAAAGGAATCCAACCTTATAGCTTATATCTGCTATACTTAGGAATGAACGCATTCTAACTGAATGCCACTATGTTCATATTACAGATTCCCCAACCTCACTCGTGGCTTCATTTTAGCATTTAATCCAAATCCCAATCTCATTCGGGCCATGAAATTATCAAATTAAATGCTAAAATGAAGCCACGAGTGAGGTTGGGGAATCTGTAATATGAACATAGTGGCATTCAGTTAGAATGCGTTCATTCCTAAGTATAGCAGATATAAGCTATAAGGTTGGATTCCTTTTAACCTTCTGTGGTGTAGTGGTAGCGCCTTGACTTATTAATCATAAGTCTTAGGTTCGAGTCCCGGTCGGGGTAAAAATAATGATTCATGTTTTCACATATGTAATGTGCTTATTTGATAATATATATACATATATATATATATATATATATATATATATATATATATATATATATATATATATATATATACATATATATATATATATATATATATATATATATATATATATATATATATATATATATATATATATATATATATATATATATATATATATATATATATATATATATATATATATATATATATATATATATATATATATATATATATATATATATATATATATATATATATATATATAGTATTAATTGCTTTTATGCATTTTAGATGATGCCAGAGGACTGCCGTCACGTAATTGGTTGAGTTCTCGACTCGTGAGGTGAAGAATCCTCATTCAAGCCCTCATTGTAGTGATGGGAAGGGCATCCACCCTTAATTCCCCAGCTTCATTCCATTTGTGGCCACCCCCAAATGGAGACTAAAAGCAAAGCATGAAACACAAAAAAAAAATAAAAAAATAAATAAAGATTTAGATGTCGATTGGTTTCTGTGATTACCACCTGACATTTCCATAATATAAGTAATTGAGATTAATTGCAATGCACCAGTTGATAATAATAATAATAATAATAAAAATAATAATAATAATAATAATAATAATAATAATAATAATAATAATAATAATAATAATAATAATAATAATAATAATAATAATAATAATAATAATAATAATAATAATAATAATAATAATAATAATAATAACCCACATTTAGGTGTCACCATTAGTTCCCATTATGTAGATGGAGAAAGAAGTGACTATATATAGGGAATTAAATCTGGAGGCTCTTCCTATCGCTTCACGATTGTCTCGGTCACGGGTCTACAAGCTCCAGACCACTCGGCTGTCGTAGTCCCCACGTGATCGCTAATCTTAGCATAACTAGATTTAACTTAGAAGCGTGATATTGTTGTTGGTAATACCTTTTGATCTCATTCATCATTATTATCTAAAAGATATCTTCTGTTTATCTTAATGAGGCATACTTCTCCCAACCTCTCCAAGGATTATCTTCCCATGGGGATGGGAGGGGGAGAAAGGGGTTAGGCCAAACCTGGCTAAGCCATAAATAAAGAAGGACACTCGGCCATTCTTTTTTAGTAGGTTTAGCTCAGCTGACTGGAAAAGTAGGATTTGTTCCATCTCCAAAAGCACTGTAAGTATTAATAATGTAAATACTTTGACCCTCGAAAAAAAAAATTACTATTATTATATTTGTGTAACATAACGACGTTTGACCTCTCTATCTCGAAAATGCTCCATCATAAAGTGAAGTATAATGTTTGGCATTGTTCACGAATCTAACACTTGAATAGCTTATAAAGGGTAGAAAAAAGGTCCGATTTCTTAAACAGTGTAAACCTAGGATACCATGTTGTTAATTAGCTAGACACACAAATGGATTTCATAAACGCATCTGACGCTGTTCTGTGTATGACTAGGATCCCACATGGGATCCTAGCCATACACAGAACCGCGTCAGATGCGTTTATGAAATCCATTTGTGTGTGTCTAGCTAACTAACAATATGGTATCCTAGGTTTACACTGTTTAAGAAATCGGGCCAATGTTTTGGTTCAGGAATAATCTGAAAATAGTTTATATATTTCATTGTTGTTGACTTCCCATATGATGTGATGCTATAATAAAAAAAATATTAGTCCTTCTATCATATTGTATGTATGTATGTATGTATGTATGTATGTATGTATGTATGTATGTATGTATGTATGTATGTATGTATGTATGTATGTATGTATGTATGTATGTATGTATGTATGTATGTATGTATGTATGTATGTATGTATGTATGTATGTATGTATGTATGTATTTACCCAATAGCATTTACCTAATTGAGCTCACGGGAAAGGGCCCTATGCTTTCTTCTCCAGGTGGGTTTTATTTTTCACTAGCTAAGACTTAAAGTACTATCCTTAATATTATGAATGCATTTAACATTTACTGCTTCCTCGTTTTGCGAACTCCAATTATCACCTTTAGCGACATAGAGGAGCAGTGGTAGTGACTGGGGCTTGTAATATACTGGCCGTTTTCGATCGTACCAGGATTGGTTTAGCGTTCACTGTTTCAAGTCGTTTCCAATTAAATTAGATAATCAATTAGGAGTTGATGATTTCCTATAGGTCGACTTGATATTCAGCCATTGCCTGGGTACTGCTAGGTCCACGTGATTGGAGACAGTGCATGGGCTCCGGATATATGGTAGGCATATGGTTGGGCTCTGAGCAGTCTCTGTCACTTGCCTTTGTCTTTCATTAGTGACCCTTAACCTTTTTTTACGCTAAAATGGTATTTCATTGCCTCCTGCAAAGAAGCTCTCTTGGGAAGTTTCGACCTATAACCTCTAGTTATAGAACCATCCATATTAAAACACTTCTCTCTTTTCACTCTGTCAAAATCATGAAAGATCTAAAAGCCGCTACCATATCCAACCCTTTCCTTATAGCTTCCAGTGACAGTAGATTTAACTCCCTAAGACTTTCCTCATAACTGAGATGACACATTTCTCTCACCAGCTTCGTAGCCAATCTTTGATCATCCTCCAACATATTTTTATGCATTTTAAGTGTGGATTCCAGAAGGGCGAAGTATATTTAAAATCTGGCCTCTCATTCATGTGAATAATTCTCAACATTTCTTTGTCAATATACCAAATCTGCAAATGCAGTTATCCTCAGATATATTTAATTCCTACATATTCGGTCTTCTTGCGCTCTTACCCATTCTCTTTTTAGTTTGCATTTAGAAGCATTGAATCAATCAGCCAGAAATATGACCACTCATACAGACTATGAAAAGCTTTCTAAAGTTCTCTACCAGTATTATAGTCTCACTTTCTTCACAATTTTTGAATTATCTGTATAAATATTTAAATTCACACACCGGCATGTCACTTACAAATATAAGGAGCAGAAGTGACCCTAAATATGATCCCTCTCGAACCCCACTACTAACGTTTCTCCATTTAGACACTGCATATCATTTTCTGATCCTTTGCTATCTTTCTTATAGATATGTTTTTATTCAAAACAAGACATTTCCACCCATTCTTGTCATTATTGCAGCTTCTTAATAAGTCTCCCATGTGGGACTGTATCAAAGATATTTAGAAATTCTAAGAACATACCTTCTGCGCAGCCCTCTCATTCTAGTCAAATTTCGCTTGCCTCATAGAGAAATTTTCATCAGTTTATTAGTGTAGACCTGCTTTCTCTGAAGCCATTTTTTTTATAGACGAAAATTCTAAGGACTACACTCGAAGAGAAATATATTTTTACAGTTGTTTCTCCACAAATTTTCAAACTGTGATAGTCAATGAAAATGGCCTATGATTCAGAGTTTTGTGTACCCTCCAATCTTTGAAGATATGTTCCAAGTTCGTTGCTTCAAGCATCTGTGAATTTCCCCACATTTAAGCAACTTCTCAACCACCTTTATCAGGAGCACTATTGATAAAGATGCAGCACAATTCTTGCAAACGAGAATAAGTCGCATGGACGTAACACCTCGACTCCTAATTGGTTTCATGTTTTATTTATTCTTAAAATATGCTGCTCTATATTGTCTTTTATAAAAAATTTCCATAGTCAGTATCCTAAACTTCTCTCACACGTGATGTTTTCAACTGAATTTATTACAGATAGTGTAAAGCAGGGGTGTGCAACCTGCGGCCCAAGGACCGCATGCGGCCCTCAAAGGCTTTCATTGCGGCCCTTTCTCCTTAAAATAAATAAGCTATAGTGCGGCCCTCAGAGAGAGAGAGAAAGAGAGAGCGGCTCGAACTGAATATTCAAACAACACTCTCTCTCTCTCTCTCTCTCTCTCTCTCTCTCTCTCTCTCTCTCTCTCTCTCTCTCTCTCTCTCTCTCTCTCTCTCTCTCTCGTGTTTTCATCAACAACCCTTCCTCAATAACCGATGGTACGAGGGGTCATCGTTACCAGTAACCCCTTTCAAGATCATTGTAAACACCGAAACGATCATTATTTTTAAGGTTGGATGTTTACACTTTTTACACTCTCTGCTATGCTTTGCAGTACAGCCGTACAGGATTAATATAGTTCTCAGTTTATCTCAGACTCAAGTGGTGAAATCAGTGTGCTTCATTTGTTGTGGTTGATTTGTGATTACCGGTATTCTAAGTCTAACTCTAACTAAGTTGTTTATGTTGCAGTTTTGTGATTGGCTTTAGAAAACTTGCAAGAAAAACATTTTGAGAATTATATATTTCTGCTGAAATTTGGTACTAATTATATTGCAATCTATTACATTATTCTTAATTAAAGCCTTTAATTAAGAAAAATATAATAGATTGCAATATAATTAATACCACATTTTCAGCAGAAATATATAATTCTCAAAATGTTTTGCTTGCAAGTTTTCTAAAGCCAATCACAATACTGCAACATAAACAACTTAATTAGAGTTAGTCTTTGATTTAAAGTTAACTTTTTCCTATTATATATTTTGCTCAGCAGGAGAGATCTTATTGCACTAATAATGGCTTCTACGAGTAAAAAACGCAAGATTTAAGATGAAAACCGGAGTTTTCAAGAGAAATGGACTGAACAATATTTATGCATACAGTTAGGGGGGAAAGCATTGTGCCTTGTGTGCCATGAAAACATTTCTGTTTTAAAAGAATATAACATCAAAAGACACTACATCACAAAGCACAAAGAATATGAAAATATGACAGGTGAAGCACGCAAAGAAAAAATATCATTCTTGCAGAAATCTCTGAAAGGACAACAGTCAGTGTTTACAAAAAAACTTAAGGAATATGATGCATCTCTCAAAACAAGCTTTTTCATTAGTCAAATCCTTGCAAAAAGACTCAAGCCCTATTCTGATGGTGAGGTAGTTAAAGAATGTTTGTGTGTAGCCTCAAACAATATGTTTCCTGACAAAAAGAAACTAGTTGAAAACATAAGCCTTTCAAGATATACTGTTGCTAGAAGAATAGACAGTCTTTCAGGGAATATTGAAAGTACAATTGCCAAGCGAGTTAGTGCTTTTTCTTCATACTCTGTTGCTCTTGATGAGTTGTGACACCGCAGACACTGCACAAGTGGCTGTGTATATTAGGGGAGTTGACAATGACTATAATATTACAGAGGAAATGGCTTCACTACATAGCATGAAGGGGACCACAACAGGACAATCAATTTTTGATGAATTGGAAAAAGCATTGGCAAGGTTTGGACTGGACTACACTAATTTAGTTTCCATTACAACAGATGGTGCGCCTGCGATGTCTGGTCAGAGAAATGGGGTTGTTGGATTACTGAAGACTAGAATGGGGTCTCAAAATATTGACTTCGGCTCACTTATTGTCCTGCATTGTATCATACACCAGGAAGCTTTATGTGCGAAGACAATAAACTTTCAGCATGTGACTAATATTCTCGTGAAAGCTGTCAATTTCATTAGGTCAAGAGGTCTAAATCACCGCGAGTTTCAGCAGTTAATGGCAGACATTGATGCAGAGTACAGTGATGTGAAGTATTTTTGTGAGGTAAGGTGGCTAAGCAAAGCAGGAATGTTGAAGAGAGCATATGACCTTTTGGAAGAAATTGCGCTGTTCTTAGATATGAAAGGTACTGCTATCCCTGAATTGAGAGATAAGGAATGGAGATGTGATTTAGCATTTTTAGTAGATATAACTGATCATCTTAGTGCACTGAATGTTAGACTTCAAGGAAAAGATCAACTAATAAATGAGATGTTCTCACTGATCAAAGGCTTCCAGATAAAATTGCGTCTGTGGGAGTCACAAATCAGAAACCAAAACCCAGCCCACTTTCCTACACTGAAAAACCATGACACTAGCAACCCTCAGTATCAGAAGTATGGTGACAAATTGGCAGTCTTACGAGAGGAATTTTCAGAAAGATTTGGTGACCTCAAGAAACATTCACAAGCCATTGAAGTCTTTGCGTCTCCTTTTTCTGTGGATGTGACAGCAATTCCCGAGGACATACAGATGGAAATAATTGAACTACAGTGCAATGATGAACAAAGAAAGAAGTTTGATGATAGTTCAGTATACCAGTTTTATAAGAAGCATGTATCGGTAACAGTGTATCCAAAACTCTCTGCTCATGCAAGGAAAATGATGGCAGTGTTTGGTAGCACATATGTATGTGAGCAGCTTTTTTAAAAAATGAATCTAGTTAAAAACAACCATAGCTCTTTACTTACTGATGAACATTTGGAATGTACCCTGCGTGTAGCCACATCATCCATACAGCCTGATATTGATGAGTTGGTGTCCCAAATGCAACATCAACCATCTCACTAGGGTAGCATTTCATTTGCTCATCAATGAATGTCTGTGTTTGATAATTCTTATGTTAATGATCCCAGTTAACCAATAATAAGTAATTATTTATGTTTGTACATTATAATAATAAGGTACGGTAGCCTTTCATTTGCTCATTTATAGTAAGGAAAATACTTTTGTTTCAGACAATTCTTATTTTTGTGATCCCAATTTAAATAAAATCAGTAACAAACTAATTATCTATCTTTATTAGTATAATCTCACATAATATGTCTTCGATCGTAGTAAATAGCATGAAATAGTAAGGTTATGTGGCCCTCCATACCAGCAGAGTCGTGACTAGTGGCCCTTTGGGAAAAAAGGTTGCACACCCCTGGTGTAAAGTCTTTAATTCACTCATATACCTTTAGTCTTTATTGATGCAATTGTAGATCATACACTACAGTTATTATTAAGCTTTCTGAACCTATATTTACACAAGTGGCAACAAATTCCCTAAATTAACTTCCTATAGCATATTTTCACCAATAAATCAGTACTATCCCTCCACCAGTCCTCTCTGATCTATCACCACTCACTATATTGTATCCTTAAAAAAAAAAAAATCTTAAAGCTGCATATTTCTTCATTCAATTTTGTCTCTGTAATTACAAGAAGCAAGGATCAGGTGGTGGAAGTTGAGGTAGGAAGAATGAATGAATGCCAGTGACGAGGTAGAGTGTGTACAGGGTTGTGGTGAGGAGTGGCTGATCGAGTGGACAAGTACTGTGGAAATTGTAAGGCTAGGATTTAATAAGGTTCTGGGTGTGCCTTTTTGAAAAATAAAAGAAGGTAAGAAGGCTTGGTGGTGGAATAAAGAGGTTTAGGATACATCATAAGGAGAGAGTGACGTGCAAAATACAATTGAGATTGTCAGTGTGATGAAGAAAGTAGTCAGCAGTGCAAGGATATGCAAAACAAGACAAAAGAGGTGAATAAAAAGGCGTTTGACTAACTGTATGAGAAGTTGGACATCATGAAAGAAGAAAAGGATTTATATGTATTTGCTAGACAGAAACCAAACTGGAAAATATATGCATCTGGTTAAGCTTATATTGATTGCATATGGAAATGTGTTGGAAAGTGAGAATGTGTTGAAAAGTTAAAAGGTGCTTTTTGAGAGCTGATGAATGAAGAAAATAATACAGAAAGGAGACTGTATGACATGAGAAAAATGGATCAGGATGTGCAATTGATCAGTGAAGTAGAGTGAGGACATATAAGGAGAGATTGAAGAGAGGTTGTTCCATGTGATATTTTGGTGGAGGCATGGATATATTTGGGAGAGATGGCAGTAGGGCTTTTAACTAGATTGCTTAGCATAATCTTGGGAGGTGAGAGAATGAATAATTATGGAGAAAATAATGCTGGTATCAATTTTTAAGAAAAAGTGAGATGTATAGCAATTACATGGGGCCTAAGGTTTATCAGCCTCAGAAATAAGATATGGAAAAGGGTAGTTGAAGCTAAACTTAGAAGAGAGATAAGGATTTGTGAGCAGCAATGTGATATTATGCCAGGAAGGAGAGCCATGGATGCAATTTTTGCTTTAAGAGAGTGTTGATGGAGAAGTAAAAGCGAGCTGCATTGTGTTTTTGTGGATATAGAGAAAGCATATGACAGGGTGCTGATAGAGGAGTTGTGGTATTACATGAGGGAGATGGAAGTAGCAGAGAAGTATATGGATCAGGGTCAGGAGGTATACGAGGGTAGTGCAACAGTGGTGAAGCGTGCACCAGAATTGCTGCAAGGTTCCAAGAGAGGTTGAATCGCATCAATGATAGAGTCAAAACCATTTCTTGTTTGCAGTGATGAGGAATAGGCTGCGTGACAAATTCAGACTGAAGTCAACTTGAACTATGATATAAGCAGATAACATTATGATCTGCAGATAGAGTAGGGAAAAGGATAAAATGAGCTTGGGGAGGTGGAAGTATGCCCAGGAGAGAAGGGGAATAAAAACCAGTAGAAGCAAAACTGAGTACACGTGCATATGAGGTTGCAAAGCATAGAGGTGTTGAAAGTGGATGAGCTTATGCATTTTGGCTCAACTGTTCAGTGTAACATAAAGTGTGGAAGAGATGTACTGAGAAGAGTATGGGCAGAAGAGAATGGAAAGAAAAGAGCGACAGGAATGATATGTAACAAAGGGGTACATGGAGGAGGGAAAGGTAATATTTACAAGATGGTAGTAAGGCGAGCTATGTAGTATGGATTAGAGACGATCCCACTGACAAAAATACAGGAGACGGAGCTGGAGATGGCAGGGTTGAAATGTGCAGTTTTGTGTTGGTGAGAATAAGAGGTACAGAATAAGGAATGAGTATAATAGAGGGACGGCAAAAGTATGATGGTTTGGTTACACAGTGATCGAATTAAGACAGAGATGGTTCGGACATGTGCTAATGAGGGTTGAGATGCATGTAGGGAGAAGGATGCTGAGGATAGTGGCACCAGGCAGGAAGGGGAGAGGTATATCAAAGAAGAGGTTTATGGATGTGATGAGGGTGGATATGAGGGTGTGTGGTGTGAGGGAGGAAAAAGAGGGGTTAGGGAGATATGGAAATCCTTGATCTGCTGCGGCAACACCTGATGGGAGAAGCCGAAAGATTTGATGACGACTTGCTATTATATTCTTCGTAGTACTGTATACCCTATCCATTTATTATGATACCTTACTGGTTACCTTTCCAGCATTTGTCACATCGGCATTCATGAGAGTATATCTCTTGGTATCCTAACATTTTCCTTACGCCCCTTTCTTTAGATGGACCCTGAAGCAAAATTTTTCTGCTCGTCCTCATTTCTTCCCTCATATACCTTATAGCTATCTACAACCAGTTTTATGTTTTCCATCTCTACTTGTATTCTGTAATGTCGAATGA
>JAXCGZ010001950.1:105000-122500 GCA_037179515.1 Halocaridina rubra | reverse complement strand
TATATATATATATATATATATATATATATATATATATATTATATATATATATATATATATATATATATATATATATATATATATATATTCTTTTTTATTTTTGTACATGTAGAAAGCATGAACCCAATATAAAAATCTTCCTCCTGTATCTCTATTCTCTGCTTTTCTCTCATGTTTCTCTATCTGTCTACCTTGGATGTTTCCCTCAGTTAAAGGGGGAAACAGCCAAGGTAGAACCTAATTGCGCTTACAGGAGAGAGTCCTATGCATGTAACTCCCTCCCGCCTGATCAAGTTATTTTTTTTTTTAATCTCTGACACTTATATCTGTCCTTTAAAGTATGAATGCATTTAAGTTTTACCGAAAGAATTCTAAATATAATTTATTCTTACACTAAGACATTGCTTATTAACATCCTGCAAAGAAGTTTATTTGAATAGCTTCAAACTGTGACCTGTAGTTTAGAGCTACCCATATCAAATTATCCCTCCTTGTCCATTCTGTCAAAACCATGTAGGAATTAAAAAACGTCATCATATCCTTTTCATCCTTCTAGTTTCATATGATGGCAAGTCTAGCTCCTTCAGCCTTTCCTCCTAATTAAGGTGACGCATCTTTCTTGCCAGCTTCGTAACATACCTCTGAACTTTCTCCAATTTATTGATATGCTTCATCGAGGCACTTAATATTCGAGCTTTGGCCTCACATAAATCACGAAAATTCTTCTGAACATTTTCTTGTACTTGTTCCTGAAGAAAATATATTTTCCTTTCTTATGAATTATATTTTATATGCTGTATAGGATTAAAAAAGGAAATTCTAACCACGTTTGATAGAATTTGCATTGGTAGAACGTCCCCCCAAAAAGAGTACCAAAAAAAAAAAAAAAATTGCACTAAAATATACATTGGAAGACTAGTGTCTGTCTACTTGCAATAATTTTTTATTCCAGCTCTAACCAAACCCTTTTCTAAATGTTAATCGTATATTTTCTATATATAACTTTCCATTACTTAGCAAAGAAATTACAAAACGAGTAAATTTTACCTCCTGACTTTTCCTAATTAAATAAATATCAGTGATTGCTATATTTTACCTCTAAATAAATCTCTAGGTTAAAGAGATTAATTTTTAATCCTATTTCTACAGCTGTCTTTAGATTTTCAATCAGTTGAAAAATAATATAAAAAGATGAAAAAGTTTACATATGAGAAACATCTGTCGAGCCCACAGACTAAAGAGGACGGCTTAGGGCCCGTCTTTATCTCTCTCTCCCAAGTTGTACACTGAGATGATCTCATGCCCGTATATTACTTCGGGCTCATAAAAGACCTAAAGCTTCCAGAGGTATGACAGTGAACTGCTTACGAGGAAAATAAAAATATATGGTAAAAAAAAAAGTACACATGGAAAATGGATGCTCCTGTGGGAGGGTAAGCGTGCGGCCATAAATTATGTATAATATAGATTTTTGGTGAACAAAGTGTTCTATGACAACTAAACCTTCATGAAACACCGAAGACAGTTTGAATTGTTGAGCAATGTAGAAATTTAGAAATTTTATTTTTGCCCGAAAATTGGGGGTTGGGGTTTGGGTCCATCGCTATCTTAGCTAAGAAGGCATATGCTGCCCTTACTATACCAGTTATATGCACTTCCAGAGACAAATCAGTCAGTGCGATTACCTCTAGATAATTTTCATTCTGTATTTTGAAGTTGCGCACCTGCTACTGACTATCAAAATTTGGGGCTTCTTGCACTCTTGCCCATATATGTATGTATGTATGCATGTATGTATGTATGTATGTATGTATGTATGTATGTATGCATGTATGTATGTATGTATGTATGTATGTATGTATGTATGTATGTATGTATGTAATTACCTAATTGTGCTTACGGGATGCTCGTAATTCCCCGTCTCTTGGTCGCTTCCATTTTTGTATTTAGTGGTACTTATCATATTTGTCCTTAAAACTATGAATCGAGTTAGCATGAGCTACCTCTTCACTTAGCAAATTCCAATCACCAACTATTCTTACACTAAGAAAGTTTTCTTACGAAGTTTCAAATTATGACCTCTAGTTCTAGAGCCAGCAATATCAAAATATCCATCGCTATCCACTCTGTCAAAATCATGAAGGAATTTGAAAACCCTCACCATATCCTCCTCATTCCTCTAGCTTCGCGTGATGGTAAGTCTAATTCCCTCAGCCTCTTCTCATTACAGAGCTTGCATATTTCTGGCACCAGTTTCATGGCACGTCTTTGAACTTTTTCCAGCTTATTTATGTGCTTTTTCAAGTGTGGATTCCAAAAAGGGGCTGCATATTCAAGCTTGGCCTCGCACAAGTTATATAAATATTTCTGAACATTTCCTCGTCCATGTGTCTGAAGGTTACCCTTACATTTGCTTAGGAAACATATGCTGCCCTTACTATGCCATTCATATGCTTTTCCGGAGATAAATCTGCCAATATGTTTACTTCTAGATCTCTCTCATTCTGTCTCTTGAAGTTTTGCTCCCGCTATTGAAATCCAAGCTTGGGCCATTTCGCACTTGTACCCATTCTCATTATCTTGCGTATTGAAGTAATAAAACGTAATTAGCAAATTTTATTCATGCAGACTATTTGGGTCATGTTGAAGCTCTCTACCATTGTTCTCGTCTCTTACTTTCTTCACAATCTTTGTATCATCAGAAAACATATTCATGAATGCATATATAGACTCTAGTAAGTCATTTACGTATACAAGGAACAAAAGTGGCCCTAAAACTGAACCCTGAGGGAGCCCACTACTAACCATTCTTCATTCATATACTGAGTCTTTTACTTTAACCTTCTGGTCCCTTCCATCAAAGTAAGTTTTTATCCATTCCAAGACATTTCCACCAAGTCTTGCCATTACCTGCAGCTTCTTAATAAGTCTTCCACGTGGGACGGTATCAAATGGAATCATATGCAATCTGCCCAGTCCTCTTTTATCTGTAAGATCCGGCTTACCTTATCATAAAATTCTAATAAGTTTGCTACTGTTGATCTGCTTTCTCTGATGCCATATTGTCTCGCTGACAAAAAGTGGTAATATTTCAAGTGGAGAGATTAGTGTTTTCTTAGTAGTGATTACCTAATTGTGATTACCTAATTGTGTTTACGGGAAAGAGCCCAAAGCTCGTATCTTCCCGTCTCCTGATCGGTTCCAGTTTAGACTTAGTGATACTTATCATACCTGTCCTTAAAACTATGGATTGAGATAGCATTAACTACCTCCTCGCTTAGCGAATTCCAATTATCAACTACTCTTACACTGAAAAAGTATTTCCTTACATCCTGCAAAGAAGTTTTCTTACGAAGCTTCAAACTATGACCTCTAGTTCTAGAGCCAGCCATATCAAAATATCCATCCCTATCCACTCTGTCATAACCATGAAGGAATTTAAAGACTGTCACCATATCCCCCCTCACTCTTCTAGCTTCGAGTGATGGTAAGTCTAATTCCCTCAGCCTCTCATCATAACTGAGATTGCGTATTTCTGGCACCAGTTTCGTGGCATGTCTTTGAACTTTTTCAAGCTTAGCTATGTGCTTTTTCAAGTGCGGATTCCAAAAGGGGGCTGCATATTCGAGTTTTGGCCTCACATAGGTTACATAAATATTTCTGAACATTTCCTTGTCCATGTGCCTGAAGGCTACCCTTACATTTGATAAGGATGCATATGCTGCCCTTACTATGCCATTTATATGTATTTCTGGAGACTAATCTGCCAGTATTTTTACTCCTAGATCTCTCTCATTTTCTGTCTCTTGAAGTTGTACTCCATCCACCGAGTAGTCAAGCTTGGGCCTTCTTGCACTTGTACCCATTCTCATTACCTTACATTTTGAAGTATTGAATTTCATTAGCCACTTTTCTGACCACTCATGCAGATTATTTAGATCCTCATGAAGTTCTCTACCATTGTTCTCGTTTTTTACTGTCTTCGCAATCTTTGCATCATCTGCAAACATATTAATGAATGAATTTACAGACTCTGGTAGGTCATTTACATATACAAGGAACAAAAGTGGCCCTAAAACTGAACCCTGTGGAACTCCACTACTAACTCTTCTCCATTCAGACACTGAGTGTCTTACTCTAACCCTCTGTTCCCTTCCTTCTAAGTAAGTTTTTATCCATTCCAAAACATTTCCACCTATTCTAGCCATTGATTGCAGCTTCCTAATAAGTCTCCCATGTGGAACAGTGTCAAACACTTTCTGGAAGTCTAGGAATATGCAATCTGCCCAGCCCTCTCTTTCCTGTAAGATTTGGCTTACCTCATCATAAAATTCTAATAAGTTTGTTACTGTTGATCTACCTTCTCTGAAGCCATGTTGCCTCACTGACAAAAAGTTGAAGGATTCCAAGTGAAGAGAGATATGTTTCCTTAGTAGTTTCTCCATAACTTTGCAAACTATGCTGGTCAAGGAAACTGGTCTATAGTTCAGAGCCGTATCCCTCCTTCCCTTTTTGAAGATAGGTATCACATTTGCTTGTTTCCAGCATCTTGGAATCTCCCCCGACTCCAGTGACTCCTTAAATATGATACTTAGTGCCACTGATATTGTGCTTGCGCATTTTTTAAGCGCATGAGGGGATATGTCATCAGGACCTGTAACTTTATGAACATCTAAATCCATCAGCGCTGTGCATACCTCTGTGGCTGTAAGGTTGATGTTCTCTAATACCGGCCCTTGAGCTTCTATCACTGCAATCTGAGGGGGTGGGGTATTTTCTACTGTAAATACTGACTGAAACTCCTTGTTCAATTCTTTGCAGATCTCTTCATCCGTCTCAGTGATGCTTCCATCCGCTCTCTTTAGCCTTAAAACCTGTTCTTTTACCTTCAGTTTTCCTCTGATAAAGCTGTGGAAAAGCTTGGGATTTTCTTTAGCCTTCCTGGTGATGTCCCTCTCATAGTCTCTCTCTGCCTCTCTCCTTTTACTTAGGTAGTCATTTCTTGCTCTTTTGTAGGTTTGCCAGGCATTTATGTTTTTTCTCCTCCTATACCTTTTCCAGTATTTGTCTCTCCACTCCTTAGCTCTTTTACACCCATTATCGAACCATTTCTCTCTGGCATGAATTACACCTACTTTGGTGACAGGTATGCAGCAATCTACTATCTTCCCATATTTCTCACAAAAGATGTCATACATTTCTTGTACAGATTTGTTGTAAAATAAGGTTCTCCAGTCAATAACTGCAAAAAGCTCATTCATTTTGATGTAATCTCCTTTTGGATAGTTCCTCCTCATGTCCTCAGTGCCTCTACTCTCAGGAAGAATATCTTCAATGATATACTCCATCAACAACAGACAGTGGTCACTCTTTCCAATTGGTGGTTCATACTCAATTTTTTCAATATCCAACACATTATCTGTGAACACTAGATCAATAGTGATGGCTCATCCCCAGCCCTGGCCCTTGTTGGTTCCATTACATGTTGGTGTAGAAAATTCCCTTGTACGCAATCTAGCAATCTTGCCCCGAATGAGTCCTCACCACTGTGTGGGTCAAGATTTATCCAATCTATCTCTTTATGATTAAAGTCTCCCATAATCAAAATCCTACATTTTTTTCCCGTGCCATGTTAACAACTGACTTTATGACTTTGCAAACTATTCTAGTCTAGGAAACTGACCTATCGCTTATATCTGTAACCCTCCTTCCCTTATTAATGATAGGTACCAAGTTTACTTGTTTCCATCCTTTAAGAATTTCCCTGGATTTCAGTGACTTTTCATGTATGATGCATCATGCTACCAATATTGATTTACCGCATTCCTTAAGTGCATAAGGGAATATATCATAAGGACCTGTAACTTCATGGGTATCTAACTCCATCAATGCTTTGCATACCACTGTGGCTGAAAAAATGATGTTCTCTAATACTGACCCATGAACTCCAATCTCTGCAATCTGAAGGAGTAGGTTATTTTCTGTTGTATATGCTGAATGAAATGCATTGTTCAAGTCTTCACATATCACTTCATCCATTTTAGTGATGCTTCCATCTACTCTCTTTAACTTTAAGACCAGTTCATTTACCTTCATTTTTCCTTTTTTTTTTTTAATTGGGTAGTAATTTCTTACTCTTCTATAAGACTGTCAGGTGGTTATATTTTTTCTTCTCCTATGCATTTGCCAGCATTTGTCTCTCCACTCCTTAGCTTTCTGACACTGATTTTTGAGTCATTTCTCTCTTGCATGAATAACTCCTATTTGGTGGAAGTTATGCAACAAATGACTATCTTCCCATATTCCTCATAAAAGATGTCATACATTTCTCTTACAAATTTGTTGTTAAATAAGGCCTCTAGTTAATAACTGCATAAAGATAAATATTTTTGTTGAAATCTTCTTTCGGATAGTTCCCCCTTGTGTTCTTCTCAGTTCCCCTACTTTCAGGGAGAACATCTTTGATGATATACTCCATCGACAACACAGAATGGTCTCTCCTTCCAAATGGTGGTTCATACTTCATTTTTCAATATTCACCACATTATCTGTGAATACTAGATCAAAGTAGTGATAAATTTTCCCCACCACTGGCCCTCGTTGGTTTCACTACATGTTAGTGTATGAAATTTCCTTGTACACAATTTAGGAACCTAGCCCCAAATGAGTCCTTCCCACTTTGCAAGTCATGATTAATCCAATCTATCTCTCTATGAATAAAATGTCCCATAATCAAAATCCCACACTTTATTCTCCCATGCGATGTTAACTGAGTTTATGACTTTGATTGCACCTATATGACTTTCCTCATAAACTTCTAGCCTATGTTGATTCCTTGGTGGGTCATATACTGTACTTATTATAATGCTCTCTGACCGGTATTCATGCGAACAACAAGAAATTCTTTGAACTGACTTTCTATGGCAAAGTTTTTAATTCAACCTGAAATCTTTCACTTATGGGCAATGCTATCTCTCCACCAGTGCTCCCAGATCTTTCAACCCTTAATATTCTAAAGCTCTTAGGTAAAACTGTGACACTGTTTGTCTCTGTAACTGCTACTATTTCTGCCTTCCTGTTGTGAATCCAATGCTGATGCTGGCAATTCTTCTATGATTCCTCATGGGTGCGTCTTCATTCCCCTCTCCAAATTTTCCCAAAGAATTTCCAATAACATTTTTGGGGCTGTCACTCTTACTAAGATTTATTTTTTCTACTCACAATAATCTGCAAGTGCTCTTAGATCAAGTTTGGTTGAATAATTTTGTTTATGCTGGTTCACTAGAAAACACATGGAAATATATGTATGTAATTACCCAATTGCAATTACCTAATTATGCATACGGGAAAGAGCCCCAAGCTTGTAACTTCTGTCTCCTGGTCGGTTCCAATTTGTACTCAGTGATACTTATCATACTTGTTCTTAAAACTATGGATTGAGTTAGCATTAACCATCTCCTTGCTGAGCAAATTCTAATTATCTACTACTCTTAGAATAAAAAGGACTTCTTACATCCTGCAAAGAAGTTTTCTTACGAAGCTTCAAACTATGACATCTAGTTCTAGTGCCAGCCATATCAAAATATCGATCCCTATCCATTCTGTCATAACCACGAAGGAAATTAAGAACCATCATCATATGTTCCCTAATTCTTCTAGCTTCGAGTGATGGCAAGTTTAATTCTTTCAGCCTCACCTCATAACTGAGATTGCACACTTCTGGCACCAGTTTCATGCTTAACTACTTGCTTTTCTAAATGTGGACTCCAAAAGGGGGCTGCATATTCAAGCTTTGGCCTCACTTAGGTTACATAAATATTTCTGATCATTTCCTTGTCCATGTGCTTGAGGGCTACCTTTACATTTACTAAGAAAGCATATGCTGCCCTTACCATGCCATTTATATGCATTTCTGGAGACGAATCAGCCAGTATGTTTACTCCTAGATCTCTCTCATTCTCTCTCTCTTGAAGTTCTGATCCTGCCATATGGTAGTCAAGCTTGGGCGTTCTTGGACTTGTACTTATTCTCATTAGCTTACATTAGAAGTACTGAATTATATTAATCACTTTTCTGACCACTCTTGCAGGGTTTTAGGTCCTCCTAAAGTTCACTACCTTTGTTTTCGTCTTTTGTTTTCTTCAAAATCTTTGCATCTTCTGCAAACATATTTATGAATGAATTTACAAACTCTGGTAGGTCATTTATATATACAGGGAACAAAAGTGGCCCTAAAACTGAACCCTGTGGAACTCCGCTACTAACTCTTCTTCATTTAGACACTGAGTGTCTTTCTCTAACCCTCTGTTCCCTTCCTTCTAAGTGAGTTTTTATCCATTCTAAGACATTTCCACTTATTATCGCCATTGCTTGCAGCATCTTAATAACTCTCCAATGTGGGACCGTGTCAAATGCTCTCTGGAAGTCTAGGAATATTCAATCTGCCCATCCCTCTCTTTCCTGCAAGATTCAGCTTACCTCATCATAACAGTTTGTTACTGTTGATCTATCTTCTCTGAAGCCATGTTGTCTCATATGACAAAAAGTTGAAGGATTCCAAGTGAAGAGAGTAGTGTTTCCTTAGTAGTTCCTCCATAACTTTGCAAGCTATGGTGGTCAAGGAAACAGGCATACGGGAGAGAGCCCCATGCTCGTAACTCCCAGTACCCTAGTAGGTTCCATTTTTGTACTTAGTGATACTCATCATACTTGTCTTTAAAATTATGGATTGAGTTAGCAATAACTACCTCCTCGCTTAGCGAATTCCTATCATCAACTACTCTTGCACTAAATAAGTACTTCCTTACATCCTGCAAAGAAGTATTTTCTCGAAGCTTCAAACTATGACCTCTATTTCTAGAGCCAGCCATATCAAATTATCAATCCCTATCCACTCTGTCATAATCAAGAAGAAATATGCATGTACGTACGTACGTACATATGTATGTATGTATGTATGTATGTATGTACTTACCTAATTGTACTTACCTAATTGTGTTTACGGGAAAGAGCCCAAAGCTCGCATCTTCCCGTCTCCTGATCGGTTCCATTTTATACTTAGTGATACTTATCATACCTGTCCTTAAAACTATGGATTGAGATAGCATTAACTACCTCCTCGCTTAGCCAATTCCAATTATCAACTACTCTTACACTGAAAAAGTATTTCCTTACATCCTGCAAAGAAGTTTTCTTACGAAGCTTCAAACTATGACCTCTAGTTCTAGAGCCAGCCATATCAAAATATCGATCCCTATCCACTCTGTCATAACCATGAAGGCATTTAAAGACTGTCACCATATCCCCCCTCAATCTTCTAGCTTCGAGTGATGGTAAGTCTAATTCCCTCAGCCTCTCATCATAACTGAGATTGGGTATTTCTGGCACCAGTTTCGTGGCATGTCTTTGAACTTTTTCAAGCTTAGCTATGTGCTTTTTCAAGTGTGGATTCCAAAAGGGGGCTGCATATTCGAGTTTTGGCCTCACATAGGTCACATAAATATTTCTGAACATTTCCTTGTCCATGTGCCTGAAGGCTACCCTTACATTTGATTAGAAGGCATATGCCGCTCTTACTATGCCATTTATATGTATTTCTGGAGACAAATCTGCCTGTATGTTTACTCCTAGATCTCTCTCATTTTCTGTATTTTGAAGTTGTACTCCATCCACCGAGTAGTCAAGCTTGGGCCTTCTTGCACTTGTACCCATTCTCATTACCTTACATTTTGAAGTATTGAATTTCATTAGTCACTTTTCTGACCACTCATGCAGACTATTTAGATCCTCCTGAAGTTCTCTACCATTGTTCTCGTTTTTTACTTTTCTCAAAATCTTTGCATCATCTACAAACATATTCATGAATGAATTTACAGACTCTGGTAGGTCATTTACATATACAAGGAACAAAAGTGGCCCTAAAACTGAACCCTGTGGAACTCCACTACTAACTCTTCTCCTTTCAGACACTGAGTGTCTTACTCTAACCCTCTGTTCCCTTCCTTCTAAGTAAGATTTTATCCATTCCAAGATATTTCCACCTATTCTAGCCATTGCTTGCAGCTTCCTAAGTCTCCCATGTGGAACAGTGTCAAACGCTTTCTGGAAGTCTAGGAATATGCAATCTGCCCAGCCCTCTCTTTCCTGTAAGATTCGGCTTAAATCATCATAAAATTCTAATAAGTTTGTTACTGTTGATCTACCTTCTCTGAAGCCATATTGCCTCACTGACAAAAAGTTGAAGGATTCCAAGTGAAGAGAGATATGTTTCCTTAGTAGTTTCTCCATAACTTTGCAAACTATGCTGGTCAAGGAAACTGGTCTATAGTTCAGAGCCGTATCCCTCCTTTCCTCCTTCTTGTTTCTAGCATCTTGAAATCTCCCCTGACTCCAGTGACTTTTTAAATATGATACTTAGTGCCACTGACATTGAGTTTGCGCATTTTTAAGTACATGAGGGGATATGTCATCAGGACCTGTAGCTTTATGAACATCTAAATCCATCAGCGCTTTGCATACCTCTGTGGCTGTAAGGTTGATGTTCTCTAATACCGGCCCTTGAGATTCTATCTCTGCAATCTGAAGGGGTGGGGTATTTTCTACTGTAAATACTGATTGAAACTCCTTGTTCAATTCTTTGCAGATCTCTTCATCCGTCTCAGTGATGCTTCCATCCGCTCTCTTTAGCCTTAAAACCTGTTCTTTTACCTTCAGTTTTCCTCTGATAAAGCTGTGGAAAAGCTTGGGATTTTCTTTAGCCTTCCTGGTGATGTCCCTCTCATAGACTCTCTCTGCCTCTCTCCTTTTACTTAGGTAGTCATTTCTTGCTCTTTTGTAGGTTTGCCAGGCATTTATGTTTTTTCTCCTCCTATACCTTTTCCAGCATTTGTCTCTCCACTCCTAAGCTCTTTTACACTCATTATCAAACCATTTTTCTCTGGCATGAATTACACCTACTTTGGTGAAAGGTATGCAGCAATCTACTATCTTCCCATATTTCTCACAAAAGATGTCATACATTTCTTGTACAGATTTGTTGTAAAATAAGGTTCTCCAGTCAATAACTGCAAAAAGCCCATTCATTTTGATGTAATCTCCTTTTGGATAGTTCCTCCTTATGTCCTCAGTGCCTCTGCTCTCAGGCAGAATATCTTCAATGATATACTCCATCAACAACAGACAGTGGTCACTCTTTCCAATTGGTTGTTCATACCCATTTTTTTCAATATCCAACACATTATCTGTGAATACTAGATCAAGTAGTGATGGCTCATCCCCAGCCCTGGCCTTCGTTGGTTCCATTATATGTTGGTGTAGGAAATTCCTTTGTATGCAATCTAGGAATCTTGCCCAGAATGAGTCCTCACCACTATGTGGGTCAAGATTTATCCAATCTATCTCTTTATGATTAAAATCTCCCATAATCAAAATCCTACATTTTCTCTCCCGTGCTATGTTAACAACTGAGTTTATGACTTCAATAGTACCTATATGACTTTCCTCATAAACTTCTAACCTATTCTGGTTCCTTGGTGGGTTATATACAACAGTTATAATTATGCTCTCTGACCCAGTATTTATGCGAGCAACAAGAAATTCCTTGAACTCACCTTCTATAGCCAAGTTTATTTCTTCAACTTGAATCCTTTCACTTATGAGCAGTGCTATCCCTCCACCAGTCCTCTCAGATCTTTCAACCCTTAATATTCTGAAGCCCTTAGGAAAAACTGTGACACTATTTATGTCCTCACTCAACTTAGTCTCTGTGATTGCTACTATATATGCCATACTGTTGTGAATCCTATCTTTTAATTCTTTTGCTTTACCAGCTAATCCATCAGCATTTGTGTATAACAGTTTTAATGAGGCCCCATCCCCTGATCTTCTGTCATTATCTTCTTTATCTCTCCTTTGTCTGGAAGAATTCTGAAATGTGTGTATGTATGTATGTATGTATGTATGTATGTATGTATGCTCAAGGAGTTAAAACAATATCGATGCTCAAAGATCACTTGCATTATTTTTTCTCTCATCAAGACGCACAATGGAACGCTTTTTATTTAAGAGAATACTGAAATTTCCAAAAATGCTAAACTGAAAAGAGTTCTTGCAATATTAATATGTTTTTCCTTTAATTTCTAGACATAGAACTGCCCCAGTGACACGTTTTTATTTATTAAGAAATACGCCTGTCAACAACTATAATCATGATGAAAGTTTAGTTTTAAACAGATATATTTCAAGCAATTGTGGAATAAAAGTATAACAATTCATGTTATGTATATAATGGAAGATTGGATGTAAGTCGCTTTTTAGAGAAATCTAGATTCGTGTAATTAATGTGCAAAAATATACATACATATACACATGCCTCATTCCCCCTTGTAAAGGGGGTGGCCGAGCCATGAAGCGGGCATTCACCATAATCCACACACACCTCAACCGCTCCTCTCAGCTTCTTGGGGATAAAGGGTAGCCACGACTCCCTCCCTTCCACCCTGCTTGGGTCAGCCACAATGTAGGCGGGCAAGGATATTCTACAATGAGGTCCAACAGTGGCAGCTGGTTTACCCCCACCGCTTCATCACATGGTAACTCCCCTCACACCCGTCCACTACAGTTCACTGAGCTAGCAGGTGTGAGATATCCCTTTGGGATTCGTCATATACGCACAATCATCCTCCACTCATTCCTATCTCTTGCATGCACTCTTCCCTGTTCCACTGACTTTCAACGTGCATTCAATGCTCTTTTCATGCCATCTATCCATCTCATTCTAGGTCTCCCTCTTGACCTAACTCCAATCACTTCTGCACTCCACACTCTCTTCACTATTGATTCATCACTCATCCTTTCCATGTGTCCAAGCCAACTCAACACTCTCTGATCTAACTTATCCGATAGCTTCATTCCAACACCCGTTCTCTGCCTGACATCCTCATTTCTCACTCTATCTATTCTGGTTACACCAATCATACCTCTCAAACACCTCATCTCCATTACATTCAACTTCTTCCTTTCATCCTCTCTTGCATTCCAAGTCTCTTCTCCATACAATGCTGTCGGCACAATCACACCCTCATATATCCTTCTCTTAGTATTAATTTCCAAATATCTATTTCTCATTACACTTTTCAACCCACCTAGACATTTACTTGCTCCCTTCACTTTCTGATTTATCTCTATATCATCTTGTCCACTCCTTGATACATGCGACCCCAGATATTTAAAACTCAGCTTCTTCAAGCATCTCCCTGTTTGCTTCTACATTCAATCTGCCAATATTAACACTCCTCGTGCATCTCATGACTTTGCTTTTTCCAATATTCACAAGCAACTTTCTCCTTTCACAAACACTTATATACTCAGTCACCACATGATTCAATTCATTTTTAGTATCAGCCACCAGTACAGTATCATCCACAAATAGCAACTGACTCAATTTTCACAACCTTCCACCCTCACCCACTAGTCCTAAGTCTCTGTCTAATACTCTTTCATTTACTTCTCTTACCACTCCATCCGTATACACATTAAGCAACCATGGCAACATTACATAACCTTGATGTAACCCAACATTCACCTCATACCAATCACTCATACCATTCCCAACTCTCACACATAATCTACTATTCACGTGAAAACTCTTCACTGCATTCAACAAACTTCCACATATTCTATACAGTCGCAACACCCTCCACAACCCCTCTCTATCTACCATGTCAAATACTTTCTCTAAATCCATAAAGGCCCAAAAGAGGGTCCCTACCTTCTCCAAGTACCTCTTACACACCTGTCTTACTGCAAACACCTCTTCCTCTACTGAACCCATACTGTTCCAGAATCTATCTCTCAGTACCTTTCCTAATTCTCTTGATTAACACACTTCCATATACCTTGCCAACCACACTCAACAAACTAATTCCCCTAAAGCTACTACACTCATACTTTTCTCCCTTCCCTTTGTAAAGTGGAACTACACATGCACTCCTTCTGTCAACTCGGACCCTCCCTTTCCTGAAACATAAATTCAACAACTTAATCATCCATTTTACTAATGCCTCCCCACCTTTTGACAAGCATTTAACATGATACCCATCTATCCCTGGTGCTTTACCTGCTTTCATTGTTCTCAATGCCATACATACCTCCTCTCTTGTTATATCATTCTCATCTCTTAACATTAGCATTCTCCATTCGTTTTCCACATCCACTATCTCTGCCTCTCTATCTTCTTCCTCATCCAGCAGGTTCTTGAAATATTCAGCCCATCTCTCTCTCACCTTTATTTCATCCACTAGCAATTGCCCATCTGCTCTTTCACCCTCTCATCCCTACCACATTCACCTTTGCTCACTCTTGTCACTTCCTTCCAAAACATCTTTTTATTCCTTTCAAAATTCTCAGACAAGCATCTGTCCCACCTTACATCAACTTCTTTCTTTGCCTCCTTCACCACGTGATTTGCTAACCTCCTCTTTGCACAATACCTTTCATATGTCTCTACATTACCTACCTGCAATCATACCTCATAAGCCCGCTTCTTTTTGAGCCACTACTGCACTCACCTGCTAATTCCACCATTCATTACCTTTCCTTTTACTTCCACCAGTTAGTCTCCTTCTGCACACTGCCTCGACACACTTCATAATTTCCTCCTTGATACAGCCCCATTCTTCTTCCACTCCCTCCTCCACTTTCTCTTTCACTAAATTCCACACATTTCTCACATTAGTCTTATACTCACAGTCTTTCTCTTTCTTATGCAATTCATTCACTTTTAGCACCTCTCTTTTTCTCTTGCTTCTCCTCTCTCTCCACTCTACTCCCACTCTCACTCTACTTTCCACTAAATAATGATCAGATATTTTACCACTAGCTCCTCTCAGTATTCACATCCAATACTCTTCCAATCACCTTCCTGTTCACCACAACATAATCCATTAATGCTCTGTCAACTACCCTCCCATTTTCCACTCTGACCCATGTACACTTGTGTACATCCTTCTTTTTAAATACAGTATTAGAAATCAACATATCTCTCTCAATACACATTTCTATCATTTTCTCTCCACTCTCTTTCCTAGCAGGTACTCCATACTTCCCAATTACACCATTTAATGGATCAATTCCCTACTCTAGCATTCAAATCTCATATCAACACCACATTCATATTCATCCCTAAGTCTTCCACACACTCGTTCAGTTTCATCCCAAATTCTTTTCTTTCTTCCTCACTTCTTTCACTTCCACGGCCATATGCGCTCACAAACGCCCAAGCCTCGCATCCCAGCCTCATTTTAACCAGTATTATTCAAGAAGATACTTCCTTCCATTCTACCACATACTTATTCATCAATTCACTTAACAACAGAGCCACTCTCTCTCTTCCTCTCCCCCTTTCAACTCCAGACACCCTACCTACAGTACTCCCAATGTTACCTCACCATTCCCTATTATCTTAGTTTCCCTCAGTGCAAGTACATCTATCTTTCTCTCCACAAACATACTCCCTATCACCTCCCTCTTACTTTCAATTATACAACAACCACGCACATTCAAAAACTCAATTACTAGGGTTCTGGCTGGATCTCTCCTGCCAGAATACTTAAACATCTCTTGGCTATTCTTAGGAAGTGAATTACAGAGGAGAGGATTCCCAGTCCCCCCGCAAAAATATAACGTTCTAATTATAGCATTCGTAATTTACTTCATCTCCTCAGCACTGCAAACAGGGAAGGGTGAGTGTATGGGGGAGGTGTGATGCTAATAAATGGAACAGAGGGGGTGAACCTGGTATGGCTGTGGTATGGGAAATGTTGTGACCCTTTATTCCAATAGAGCTAAGATGGGAGAGAGCTGGTGAACTGGTGTTCATGTGATTATGGGTGTATTCATTGGACCGTCCCTTCCACGGTGGATAGCGTCTATTGATTACATGTAAGCTTGCATGTATCTCTTTAATTACAAAAAGCTTGAATTCCCGAGCGTCATAATACAAACGTTACAGGCAACATAATTTATATTGAACTTTGAACGCTTATGTTAAGTGCAATTCATACCCATATTTAATTATTTTGTCTTTGATCAACCTTTTACATCGAAGATTTAGTTCTGTTGAATACTAATTACGGGTCCAATTTACTGACCTTAGTATAATTCCAGACAACCCCCATTAATTACTTCAAGGTTAAGTTGTCTCAAATGATAGAGGACTTAACAAGAGGGCGTATTCGATAGTACACAGGCACATCCTTTCATTTAAAATTTTAAATTCCAGATTGTATATAATAGAATTATACAGCTATCTAAGAAGCTTAGAGGGTTATTTTCCATCTCATTAACTTACTGAGATCAGCTTAGCAGCTCAGCTGAGTAAACCAGCTGTCGGTCAGTTAGCTATTAACTCAGAAGACAGTAACTAACTACACCCTTAGATTAAAGGTACATAGCATGTAAAAATATGATGGCATTACTACTACTACTACTACTACTAGTAGTAGTAGTAGTAGCATGAATAATAATAATAATAATAATAATAATAATAATAAAAATAATAATAATAATAATAATAATAATAATAATAATTATGATAGTAATAATAATAATAATAATAATAATAATAATAATAATAATAATAATAATAATACTAATACTAATAATAATAATAATAATGATAATAATGATAATAATAATAATAATAATAATAATAATAATAATAATAATAATAATAATAATAATAATAATAATAATAATAATAATAATAATAATAATAATAATAATAATAATAATAATATTAATAATAATAATAATAATAATAATAATAATAATAATAATAATAATAATAATAATAATAATAATAATAATAATAATAATAATAATAATAATAATAATAATAATAATAAAAATAATTGCCCATCTTGATAAATTCAAGAAGATCATGAGGGCATACTCAGACGACCCCAGTGCATGCTTTCAGCAATATGTACTGGACTTAAAATGTTGTTACCAAGTATAGAATAGTGATTATCTGGTGGCATGCATTTGACGCCTGATACGCGTAATGATTTACATTACAATGAAGCATCTCGGAAAGCTACTCACTTCCAAATATATTCGCTCAAATTTGTATAACTTTTATTTAAAAACATATCGATTCTAATTAAGATGTTGTTTTATTCAGACATTATGTACATGAGAGTATGGAAACTTTCCTGTTTTACAATGAATATAGGTTACTTTCTAAATTTCATTATCTAGGTCAGTGCTCTTCAAACTTTTTTCAATGTCGTCCACCCTAGGGTAAATCTTTAAAAAATCTGTCCATTCTAACCTTTTAACAGCTGTAATACCTCACATTCCTGATGTAAAGTATCTTATTCTAAAGCCTGGGCAGGAGACAAAAAGACAGTTTATTTTTCATTTTTGTAGGTAATCTATTTACAACTTCATCTTGTCCACCCTAAGGTGGACCGTCCACCCAGTTTCAATAGCACTGATC
>JAXCGZ010001950.1:97500-102500 GCA_037179515.1 Halocaridina rubra | reverse complement strand
CCCAGTCATCTTACAAAGTGTGAGTTCAAGTGGAGGTCCAAAATCTCCACGTCAGTGGTGGCTTACGGTGGAATAGCTATAACCTCCACGTCAGTGGTGGCAGTGCGGTACGATCTTCACGTGTGAAAAAAAAAAAAAAAAAAAAAGAAACATACGAAGAGACAGGTGAATGCCAGTGCAGACCCGTGCAGAGAAAATAAGAATGGCAAAAGCAGAAATCCAACATCTCCCAATTCAAGAAATGAGTGACGAGGCCAAACACCGGAGAATTCTCGAACTGGAGGAGCAAGTGCGGCGCCTACAAGCACGCGCCGACGCCGCTCCGTCGAGAAGGAACTTGGCCGACGCCGACAGTGAAACCGACGCCTCAAACATCGACGAACAGCCGGCCGCTCCGAACCCCGTGGTGACACAGGGAACGCAGCAGGCCCAGCCCCCACCCTGTGCCCTGGTTGTAAAGACGCCTCGGGTCAAGAATTCACTTTTATACCTCGACGGCGCAAATGTAAAAGACCGTGAATGTCCGTCCATAATTCCCGCGACCGACTTCCTGAAATACTTGGGTCTGCGGATGAGAAGTGACGAGTGGTCAAATAGAGAATATTATAAAACTTTGAAGGAACTATTTCTAAGATATTTCTTAGTAAGCCGAAGTGTGACCGGAGCATTGAGTGAAAATGCCCATTACAAGAGGTATAAGTTGCCGGATCCGACCAAGAAGACGGCGATTCGACGATTTTACGCGAAGAGAAGAAGGAGAACCCTCTCCTTCCTTGCCTTCTGCCATGAAGTTTTCAGGACCACCTCCTTAAAATAGCTAAGTACTTGTGATCTGTATCCAGTGAGTAATGGGACAATTAGTAAAAGAAATTGAGGTCGGTGGACGCCGCCATTTTATCTTGTAGTTATGCTTTGACTCAGCCAACCCGCTTATAAGGGGTGTGGCGCTTAATAAGTTGATAAAAGTAGAATTTCTGTACCCATTACTAACATGGATAATTTGTACTAATAGCTATAAGCAGTAATAAACTCCGTTTTTGTTATAATTTGAGTAATATAAAGAATTTGCGTTGGAAGTGCGTTCCATTTATTTGTATTAATGCTTAGATTGAATTTTAAGAACGCGAATGTATCGATTTTTAATTGAAAAAATTTAATGCACGTGAAATCACTGTTACAGTATATTAATTTCTTAAGTGTAAGAATTATAGTGAGAAATATACGTGCATCTGCTTTTGAGGGTTTCATAAACCACGTGTGGTTTTCGAGAAAAGAATGCGGAAGTGACCATTCGATCTCCCAACCTCGTTATTGTGAATCTGTAGTAATTGTACTGAGCTTTGATATTTTAAAGTACGTGTAAAATCATTGTTATATTAATTTCTTAAAGCGTAAGAAATCGAGTGTTACGATTGCGCCTGTTTTTAAGTTTTTTTTCTTTTTTTTTGTTCGTTTTTATCCGCGGGAGTAATGTTTTAGCGAGGGAAGGACATAAACGACAGATCGTTCTTTTTGTGTTGTTATGATGAAGGAATTAGTCTTACGATACGTGTGTGGCATGTTTTTTTGAAGAATAAGAAATTTCGTGATATTAGTTAGAGATGAGTTTTTTTTAATTTCACGCTATGCAGGTGAAAGTAACAGTAAATTAGCGTAGTTTGTGCTGTCCTAGAATAGGGAAGGGTTTTCAGTGTCACCCAAACGTAGCTTCAAGGGAGTAGAATGTTTGTTTGTTCGTTAGAATGGGACTTAGGACTGGTGAGGAAATCTGTGACCGCACGGCTCAGCCGAGATTTCACCTTTAATCTCCTTCAGAGAGATAAGGGAAAGGGAAACCAACGCGTTGTAAATAAAAGGGAATTTTACAGAAAGGGGATGATTGTCTTGAAAGGGATTAGCGAATGAGTATGAATGACTGGGGGTATAATGGGGGGTTGCTCTAGGGGGTGAAATCGCGGAAAGCACCGTTAGGAAGCATGATTGGGGAGTCTGCGAGGATCGTTCCCCTGCTCCGCCAGGTCCTTCTGCATGCCATATCAGAGTGTATTTATGGGAGGTGATGCGCTGTTGCAATATCTAGTGAGGGATATGGATGAGAAGGTAATTCTCCACCTGCCCAGATATGGTTGAAATGCCGAGTTTGTTTTATTTTTTGTTTTGTAATAATCTCAATTATCTTTAATTAGCCCGATTGTAATCTAAAATTCATGAAAATGCTAGGGATTAACCATGGTTATCTCTGGATAATCTTTTCAGAATCCTTTAAGTAAGATTTTAAAGATTTCTTCAATACAAAAAGAACTATACCAAAAACGTTGAGATTATTATTCGATTTCCGAGAGATTCCAAGATAGATGTTACGTGATAAAGGACGTGAATCTATGAATGATTCTTTATTTTCTTTGCTAGCTGCAGTATATACATTATTTGTCTGAAGAGATATGTTAGATTGATAAAGTAAAACTTTGCGAGTTTTAGCCATGATAACGTTTTATCAAAATTATTTCGGCTTGGTCATAAAGAAAGAGTGAGAGCTGACACGAAATGACAACAAGAATGTTACACAGCTGTATCCCGTATTTGAGAGAGCAGATATAAGTCAAATTCGAGATAGTAAAAGAAGATATATATTTTATGTTTGAAATGTTTATGTACAACTCCGTGCGAGATTTGGAAGTTTAAGCAAAATGTATTCCTTACTGTTGATAATGAGATATACTTTTTGTTTTTATTATTGCATGCACAGAGATAGACTTTTTATATTCTTAGATACCCGTTTTTGGTATAGTTCTTTTTGTATTGAAGAAATCTTTAAAATCTTACTTAAAGGATTCTGAAAAGATTATCCAGAGATAACCATGGTTAATCCCTAGCATTTTCATGAATTTTAGATTACAATCGGGCTAATTAAAGATAATTGAGATTATTAGAGATTATTTGCTGAGTTTTAAAGTTAAAATTAATGACACTTAAGTCCTTTTTAAGAAGTTATTAAGAAAAGGATATTTGTACTTTTGTTGATAGTAGTAGGGATACTGTCACATATGATTTTAGTTTTTTTTGCTTTAATTTCATCAGTGTGTGTGCTTCGACTTAACCCTCTGATTTATAGCATGAAAAGAGAGAGATTGTCATTATAGACAAGGATGTGTATGCGGTTACAGTAAAGTCCTTATCAAGATTAAACAGAAAGGAATGGATTTATGTTTCGACAGTTCTGCAGTTGTACACTAAGTTCTTTTTGCTTTTGTTTTGTTAATGAGGAAATAAGAATAGCCCTCTGACAATAAACGTAAGACTCTATCGATAGTCATTGCTAACGTTTATTCACGTTCATTTGTTTATTTATTTTGATTATTAGAGATACTCTGCGACGATTTTTTATTTTCAGTACAAGTAAAAGACAGAGGCCTCTCCTGCTGCTAACAGAACGTTGCCGTCTTTGATTTTTTGTGTGTTTTTTTCCAGCGAAGCTAGGCGATAATTGTGCCTACATTTTATTGCAGTCAATAGATTGTTGCATGCTGTTATTGCATAAATACTGATAAGACATCGGTAGTACCGCCATTTGCATAAATAATTTTTGCCACATGTCGCAACTGTTTAGAGAATAGATAGAACTCCCATTGACCAATTGTGGAGCCAGCAAGTTGCCACTTATGCTATATATATACATTGGTTACGACAGCAGGAATTTAAATATTAAAAGAGACTGTGTTGGAATGAGCATCACTATGAAATATAAGTATAGAACTCTGTTCTTACTTCTGGATATCAGTCTCCATTGTATATATATTGATATTTTTGATTTAGTATATTTATTTTTATTGTTTATTATTCTTATTTTTAGATCGTGATTATTAGTAATGTTAGGATGTTGACTGATATTGTTGCTATCTCTCCATGGCCTGTTGCTAATTATTATTTTTGAAATGAAATCAGCAGTAACTTGATGATTTGTATCTTTTATCTGAATTCATACTTGATGTTACGGTAGCCACCGCTAATAAGAATGTTTCTTTAGTGGCTTTTCTCAGCATTTAATGATTATTCTTTTTGACATTTATAGTAGAGTAATGCTATGTAGCAGTTGCTAAGTCCTAAGTATCCTGGAATAATAATCTAGTTGTGTAGACACATACCTTCCATTACCACCCTATTCCTAGGCAGCCCCGACCTGCAAGTTCTAAAAGTCTTTAGATTTTGTCCGTCAGACAAGTCCCTAATGCCCATTGAATAGAGATTGCAATCACTTGCAGTTGCAGGGGAGGCAAAGTATAGCCTCGATTACCAACGTATGGCCATTGTTGGTACCCTGAAGTCATAGGGAACCTTTCTTACAACTGTAGTAGTGACATAGGTTCAAACTTTCATCCCGCGTTCTACTTCAAAGGTACGTGTGAGAGGACCGTACAGGAAGAGTAACGCTGTGACGTTGCAGGTCTCCTGCGTGGTGGTCTTAGTCAAGATCGGCCGAGGGCGGGACGAGAAAGCCGGGCTGGAAGGATTCGCGGGATGGGGCCCAGTCCTTGTCCTTTTTGTTTTGCCTAACCGAGTAACGGAGATATGGCAACAAACCTGGGCCTGCAGCGAGGACGGCGGGGGATGTGAAAGCGAAAGAATCCCCGTGGAAAACCGGGGAATCGCACCTAGCAAGAATTCATGAGCAAGGAACAGAGAAAGTAAAAGTCGTCCTAGACAGAGAAAACGAAAGTCGTCCTGAACAGAGAGGACAGTCCTAAAAAAAGAATAAAAAAATTTTTAAACTACTTCAAAAACCCAGGTAATCTTGATGAAATCCCAGAAACAAGGAGATCCCCCTACGTGCCATAACGGTAGTAAAAAGAGAGGAAAAGGAACACAGAAATATTTTAAAATATTTTAATAATACCTTTAAAAGCCACGTAAATGAGAAAGAAAAATGATCCCTATACATGTCCGAACTTTAGTGAAAAGAGAAAGAAGGGTATTTAAAAGGAAAAAAAAAAAAAAATGGGAAA
>JAXCGZ010001950.1:85000-87500 GCA_037179515.1 Halocaridina rubra | reverse complement strand
CGTTCATTTGTTTATTTATTTTATTATTAGAGATACTCTGCGACACTTTTTTATTTTCAGTACAAGTTAAAAGGAAGAGGCCCGTCTCAGCTGACACAGACTGGAGGCCACGACGTATTTCAAGGTCGCCCAGTCTCTCTCTCTCTCTCTCTCTCTCTCTCTCTCTCTCTCTCTCTCTCTCTCTCTCTCTCTCTCTCTCTCTCTCTCTCTCTCTCTCTCTCCTACCTTTCACTCGACTCTGAGCCTGACAGAGGCTCCGTTCAATGCTAAAAGAACGTTGCTGTCTTTGATTTTTTGTGTGTGTTTTTTCCAGCGAAGCTAGGCGATAATTGTGCCTACATTTCATTGCAGTCAATAGATTGTTGCATGCTGTTATTGCATAAATACTGATAAGACATCGGTAGTACCGCCATTTGCATAAATGTTGTGCCACATGCCGCAACTGTTTAGAGAATAGATAGAACTCCCATTGACAAATTGTGGAGCCAGCGAGTTGCCACTTATGCTCTATATATATACATTGGTTATGACAGCAGGAATTTAAATATTAAAAGAGACTGTGTTAGAATGAGCATTGCTATGAAGTATAAGTATAGAACTCTGTTCTTACTTCTGAATGCCAGTCTCCATTGTATATATATTGATATTTCTGATTTAGTATATTTATTTTTATTGTTTATTATTCTTATTTTTAGATCATGATTATTAGTAATGTTGTTATGTTGACTGATATTGTTGCTATTGCTCAATGGACTGTTGCTAATTATTGTTTTTGAAATGAAATCAGCAGTAACTTGATGATTTGTATCTTTTATCTGAATTCATACTTGATGTTACTGTAGCCACCGCTAATAAGAATGTTTCTTTAGTGGCTTTTCTCAGCATTTAATGATTGTTCTTTTTGACATTTATAGTAGAGTAATGCTATGTAGCAGTTGCTAAGCCCTAAGTATCTTGGAATAATAATCTAGTTGTGTAGACACATACCTTCCATTACCACCCTATTCCTAGGCAGCCCCGACCTGCAAGTTCTAAAAGTCTTTAGATTTTGTCCGCTCAGACAAGTCCCTAGTGCCCATTGAATAGAGATTGCAATCACTTGCAGTTGCAGGGGAGGCAAAGTATAGCCTCGATTACCAACGTATGGCCATTGTTGGTACCCTGAAGTCATAGGGAACCTTTCTTACAACTGTAGTAGTGACAGAGGTTCAAATTTTCATCCCGAGATCTGCTTCGAAGGTACGTGTGGATGGCCGTACGGAAGAGAATCGCTGTGACGTTGCAGGTCTCCTGCGTGGTGGTCTTAGTCAAGATCGGCCGAGGGCGGGACGAGGAAGCCGGGCTGGAAGGATTAGCGGATGGTACCAGTCCTTGTCCTTTTTGTTTTGCCTATCCGAGTAAAGGAGATATGGCAACAAACCTGGGCCTGCAGCAAGGACAGTGAGGGAGTGAAAAAAAAAGAATCCCCGAGGGAAACCGTGGAATCGCACCTAGCAAGAATTCATGAGCAAGGGACAGAGAAATTAAAAGTCGTCCTGGACAGAGAAATTAAAAGTCGTCCTAGACAGAGAAATTAAAAGTCGTCCTGGACAGAGAAATTAAAAGTCGTCCTAGACAGGGAAAATAAAAGTCGTCCTAGACAGAGAAATTAAAAGTCGTCCTAGACAGGGAAAATAAAAGTCGTCCTGGACAGAGAAAACGAAAGTCGTCCTAGACAGAGAAATTAAAAGTCGTCCTGGACAGAGAAATTAAAAGTCGTCCTAAGACAGGGAGAGCAGTCCTAAAAAATAAAAGTTTTAAACTACTTTAAAAAACCATGTAATCTTGATGAAATCCCAGAAACAAGGAGATCCCCATACATGTCATAACTGTAGTGAAAAGAGAGGAAAAGAAACACAGAAATATTTTAAAATATTTTAATAATACCTTTAGAAGCCACGTAAACGAGAAAGAAAAATAATCCCTATACATGTCCAAACTTTAGTGAAGAGAGAAAGAAGGGTATTTAAGAATCCCTTATTAGTTAATTAAAGT
This sequence comes from Halocaridina rubra, assembly GCA_037179515.1. Classification (NCBI taxonomy): domain Eukaryota; kingdom Metazoa; phylum Arthropoda; class Malacostraca; order Decapoda; family Atyidae; genus Halocaridina; species Halocaridina rubra. The sequence goes on along the minus strand of JAXCGZ010001950.1, from coordinate 85,466 downwards.
TACCCCCGTATTAGAACTGAAAAAAATGGGAAAGAAAATGTCCCCACCGTCTTTGTCCACTGGGCTAAAAGACAAAATATTTTTATTTTTATGTTTATTTTTTTGTTTTACTAGCTTTAAGATAATTTTAAGCGAAAAACTCAGAGTCTCCCTTAGATATAGTTTTGAATAAGTGCCGTTGATAAATTGTATGATTTGAACTAAGATTAATAAGTTGTTTTTCTGCTTAAATAATATTAGTGTTTTGTTTTAGCATTATTATTATTTGAATTATGATTTAATCTTTGTGTCCATTAAGTTCTCCTATCCATTGGTCTCTGAATAGTAATATAATATGAAAGTAACAAATGTTTTGTTTGAGGATAAATTGTATGATTTGCACTAAGATTAATAAGTTGTTTTTCTGCTTAAATAATATTAGTGTTTTGTTTTAGCATTATTATTATTTGAATTATGATTTAATCTT
>JAXCGZ010001950.1:45000-62500 GCA_037179515.1 Halocaridina rubra | reverse complement strand
GCTTTTGCTTCAAACAATGCCCTTTTCACCTCCTCTCTTGTAATCTCTCTCTCATTTTCATCTCCCATTGCTGGCACTTGAACACCCCCCACTGCCACTATAGCTGCCTCTCTATCTTCCTCAGCATGTAGCAAGCACTCAAAATATTCTGCCCATCTTTTCCTTGAATCCTTCCCTCATTACATCTGTTCATTCACATCTTTCACTGTCTCTTCCATCCTCGATCCACCCTTCGTTACCCTCTTCACTTCTTTCCAAAACTTCTTTTTATTCTCCTCATATGACCTACTAAAATTCTGTGCCCACCTAACATTTGTCAACCTCTTTTCTTCCTCTACCTTCCGCTTGGTTTCCACATTTTTCTCCCTATATCTTTTATACTTCTCCCTACTTTTACACTGCAGCCATTCCTCAAAAGCCCTCTTTTTCTCTTCCACCTTCATTTTCACCCCTTCATTCTACCACTCGCTGCCCCTCCTCATGCCACTTCCAACAAACCTCTTTCCACACACATCACTTGCATGTCCCACAAAACATTCTTTCATCAACCCCCATTCCTCCTCTAACTCCCCAACTTCTCTTTCTTTCACCCTTTTATATGCCACTCTCAACCTGTCCTGATATTCCTTTCTCTTCTTTGGCTTTTTCAACTCTTCCACCTTCACCATTTCCCTTCTACATCCCCCCCACTCTATTTCCCAACGATTTTGCTACTACTACTTTTGCTTCAACCAAAAAATGATCAGACATCCCAGCAGCCACACCCCTAAATGCAAGCACATGTCTCACTCTACAAATCATGCTTTTTGCTACTAACACATGATCCATCAATGCTCTTTCTTTCACTCTTCCATTTGCCACTCTCATCCATGCATACTTATTTATTAATTTCTTTTTGAAAAAACTATCACCTATCACCAACTATTGCTCTACACACGTATCTAACAGTCTCTAGCCACTCTCATTCCCACCTGGTACCCCATACTCTCCTACAACACCTTCTATCTCTCCATCACCCACACTGGCATTCAAGTCACCCAACACAACTACATAGTTCCTTCTACCCAGACCATGCACACAGTTAACTAATTCCAGAATTCATCCCGCTCTTCGTCACTTCTCTCACTTCCTGGCCCATACACACTAACAAAAGCCCAACATTTCCTACCTATCCTAGCCCTCACCCACATCAGCCTAGATGACATTTCTTTCCATTCCAATACCATATTTACCATTTATTCACTCAGCAATAATGCCACACCTTCTCTCGCTCTTCCCCTTTCAACCACAGTCACCGTACCCATCACATCGCCAAATGGCACTTCTCCTTTTTCTTTCATCATCGTCTCACACAATGCCAATACATCCATCCTCCTCCAACCAAACATATATCCAATGTCACATCTTTTGCTCTCTAACGTACTACAACCACACACATTTAGACACCCCAAAACTCGAGTAGGGGAAGAAGTTATTCTCCTCTCTACTCCCCTTCTTCTTTAACGTCTCGTAGGAGGTTAATACAAGGGGGGGATTCCTAGTCCCCTCACCCTGTCCTCTTTTAGTCGCCTCTTACGACACGCTGGCTATACGTTGGGGCTATTTATATATATATATATATATATATATATATATATATATATATATATATATATATATATATATATATATATATATATATATATATATATATATATATATATATATATATATATATATATATATATATATATATATATATATATATATATATATATATATATATATATATATATATATATATATATATATATATATATATATATATATATATATATATATATATATATATATACACACACACACACTCACACACACATACACACTGTGTATGAATAGAGGTCTGTTAACAAAGGATAAATAAAATGACGGAGTACCGAGATCATTCGGACTACATTTTCATCCACCCTGAGTTGTTCTGAAGATGGATTAAAATACAGTAAGAAAGAACTCAGTCTTCTATTGTTTCATTTATCTGTGTCACGTTTTTATATGGTCGTGATATATATATATATATATATATATATATATATATATATATATATATATATATATATATATATATATATATATATATATATATATATATATATATATATATATATATATATATGCACACACGCACACACATTAAAGGAAAAAATTGAGAACACTCTTGAGAGGGGAAAGACAAGAAGCAGTCGTGTCCTGCCTTGAAGGAAGTTTAGAAGAGTTGCCAGAGGTGAAGCCATCACATCACATTACCTAATTTTTTGCATAAATTGGGGAGAGCCCTTACAGCCGTTTACCTGATCCTTTGGTTTCATATATTGTTAAAATCAACATCATTCCCATTTATATTAACAAGATGGTTAGTTTGATACACAAAGTAATTGAATAATTAAATACATATTAAAAATACACCTGTCAACAGTACTGAGTTAAGTTGCCAAGTAGCACAGATGTCTTTTTTTTCATTGTTTTAGCTTTCTCTTTTATTTTGTTTTATTGTTTAAATTGAGTTAATTATAAAGATTGATCCTGTGATAACATACCTTGGTTAGCAAGTGAGTTTATCAGTTAAGAAGAATATATAGCAGAAATAGATGGGTGTCTCCTCATATACAAATTCGAATTTTCATTCCAGTAAACTTGTTTTGCATTTTCTTCCTTCAAATTACTAAAGTCAAATTTTAAAGTAGGCTGTTTTACCAGAAAAGAGATTAACTGAGTAACTAAATAGTACTAATATGAAGATATAGAAATTTTGTGTGAAGCTTAAAATCTTTTTTCTCTTTTTTTCTCTTTTTTCTTCTTGTTTTTATTTTCTGTGAAAAAGAAAACATGTAAATGAGGCCATCCCTATCCCAAACCTCCCCCTATTCATTGGTCAGGGAGGGATGATTGAGGATCTCCATGGGATGTAGCAGCAGGAGGAGGAGTAGCTATTAGGAGATTAAAACAAAAAATCAAGGAATTAGAGACAATAGTTATAAACCTTGATGATAAAACTCGGAGTATGGATAGAGAAATGAAAGATAATGAAACACTCAGAGAGGAAATAAGATGTTTGGAGGAAGCAAATAAAGAACAAGGGCAGGAGAGAAAAGAACTAGAAAAACGAATAAAGAAGCAAGTAGATAACAACAAACACCTAAATGACAACCAAAGTGAATTAAATGTTAGTTCACTGCTTTCTTCTGAGAGAGACGAGATTGCAGCTTGAAATGTCCAGATTAAGGAAAACATTGAACAGTTTAGAACAGAGTTTCAGGAGCTGAATACGGAACATGATGCCATGAAAACGTCCTTTGCTGATGTATTAAAGGGGAATGTGACAGTTAAAGAGACTGTGAAGGTTGTAGCACTGGAAAACATACAAACAGTTGACTACAAAGACCTGTAATCGAAAATATGAAAGACTTTGAGATGGAAAGGGCAAATCCACTGATTAAACAGGCATTTGATAAAGAGAAGGCAGTGGTAATCTCAGGCATAAGCGAATCCCAGAAGCCAACATGGCAGGGGACACATGAAAAGAATAAAGATAGGGTTGTAGACCTGATAAGAAAGCTTGGAGGTGTTTATGGTCCTGAGAATATTGTAAACATTCACCAACTAGGTCAATATTCAAGGGAGGGAAAGCATAAACCAACAAATGTAATCTTTGAGAGAGGGGACACATTTAGAGAAATAATGATGAGGAAAAAAGTCTAAAAGACCTTCAAGAATTCAAAGAATTGTTCATTAGACGATACAGAACACAGAAAGAGATGGAAAGGATAAATAATTTGTTGCAAGAGGCTAGAAGGTTAAATGAGGAAAAAAATGATGAGAAGAAAAATATTCATTTCAGAGTTCTTCCAGACAAAGGAGAGATAAATAAGATAATGACAAAAGATCAGGGGATGGGGCCTCATTAAGATTGTTATACACAAATGCTGATGGATTAGCTGGTAAGGCAGTAGAATTAAATGATAGGATTCACAAGAGTAAGGCAGATATAGTAGCAGTTACATAGACTAAGTTGAGTGAGGACATAGACAATGTAACAGTTTTTCCTAAGGGCTTCAGAATATTAAGGGTTGAAAGATCTGAGAGGATTGGTGGAAGGATAACACTGCTCATAAGTGAAAGGATTCATGTTGAAGAAGTAAACTTTGCTATAGAAAGTGAGTTCAAGGAATTTCTCGTTGCTCACATATATACTGGGTCAAAGAACATTATAGTAAATGTTGTATATAACCCACCAAGGAACTAATATAGGCTAGAAGTTTATGAGGAAAGTCATATAGGTACTATTGAAGTCATAAACTCAGTTGTTAACATGGTATTTGAGAGAAAATGTAGGATTTTGATTATGGGAGATTTTAATCATAATGAGATAGATTGGATAAATCTTGACCCACACAGTGGTGAGGACTCATTCGGGGCAAGATTCCTAGATTGCGTACAAGGGAATTTCCTACACCAACATGTAATGGAACCAACGAGGGCCAGGGGTGGGGATGAGCCATCACTACTTGATCTAGTATTCACAGATAACATGTTGGATATTGAAAAAATTGAGTATGAATCACCAATTGGAAAGAGTGACCACTGTGTGTTGTTGATGGAGTATATCATTGAAGATATTCTGCCTGAGAGTAGAGGCACTGAGGACATGGGAAGGAACTATCCGAAAGGAGATCAAATCAAATGAATAAGCTTTTTGCAGTTATTGATTGGAGGACCTTATTTTACAACAAATGTGTACAAGAAATGTACAACATCTTTTGTGAGAAATATGAGAAGATAGTAGATTGCTGCATACCTGTCACCAAAGTAGGTGTAATTCATGCCAGAGAGAAATGGTTCGATAATGAGTGTAAAAGAGCTAAGGAGTGGAGAGACAAATGCTGGAAAAGGTATAGAAGGAGAAAAAACATAAATGCCTGGCAAACCAACAAAAGAGCAAGAAATGATTACCCAAGTAAAAGAAGAGAGGCAGAAACTGACTCTGAAAGTGACATCACTAGGAAGGGTAAAGAAAATCCCAAGCTTTTCCACAATTTATCAGAGGAAAACTGAAGGTAAAAGAACAGATATTAGGCTTAAGAGAGTTGATGGAAGCATCACTGAGACGGATAAAGAGATATGCAAATAATTGAACAAGGAGTGTCAGTCAGTATTTACAGTAGAAAATTCCCCACCCCCTCAGATTGCAGAGATAGAAGCTCATGGGCCGGACTTAGAGAACATCAGCCTTTCAGCCACATAGGTATGCAAAGCGCTGATGGAGTTAGATGTCCATAAAGCTACAAGTCCTGATGATATATCATCTCATGTACTTAAAAAATGCGCAAACTCAATATCAGTGGCACTAAGTATCACATTTAAAAAGTCACTGGGAGTCAGGAGAGATTCCAAGATGCTGGAAACAAGTGAAAGTGATACCCATCTTAGAAAAGGGAAGTAGAGATACGGCTCTAAACAATAGACCAGTTCCCTTGACCAACATAGTTTGCAAAGTTATGGGGAAACTACCAAGGAAACATATTTCTCTTCACTTGGAATCCTTCAACCTTTTGTCAGTAAGACAACATGGCTTCAGAGAAGGTAGATCAACAGTAACAAACTTATTAGAATTTTATGATGAGGTAAGCCGAATCATTCAGGAAAGAGAGGGCTGGGCAGATTGCATATTACTAGACTTCCAGAAAGCATTTAACACTGTCCCACACTGGAAACTTATTAAGAAGCTGCAAGCAATGGTTAGAAGAGGTGGAAATGTCTAGGAATGGATAAAAACTTACTTAGAAGGAAGGGAACAGAGGATTAGAGTAAGACACTCAGTGTCTGAATGGAGAAGAGTTAGTAGTGGAGTTCCACAGGGTTCAGTTTTAGGGCCACTTTTGTTCCTTGTATATGTAAATGACCTAGACGAGTTTGTAAATTCATTCGTGAATATGTTTGCAGATGATGAAAAGATTGTGAAGAAAGTAAGAAACGAGAACAATGGTAGAGAACTTCAGGAGGATCTAACAGTCTCCATGAGTGGTCAAAAAATTGGCTAATAAATTCAGTACTTCAAAATGTAAAGTAATGAGAGTGGGTACAAGTGCAAGAAGGCCCAAGCTTGACTACTTTGTGGTTGGAGTACAACTTCAAGAGACAGAAAATGAGAGAGATCTAGGTGTAAACATACTGGCAGATTTGTCTCCAGAAATACATATAAATGACATAGTAAGGGCAGCATATCCTTTGTTAGCAAATGTAAGGGTAGCCTTCAGGCACATGGACAAGGAAATGTTCAGAAATATTTATGTAACCTATGTGAGGCCAAAACTTGAATATGCAGCCCCCTTTTGAAATCAGCACTTGAAAAAGAACGTAGCTAAGTTTGAAAAAGTTTAAATGCATGCCACGAAACTGGTGCCAAAAATACGCAATCTCAGTCATGATGAAAGGCTAAGGGATTTAGACTTACCATCACTCGAAGCTAGAAGACTGAGTGGGATATGGTGACAGTCTTTAAATTCCTTCATGGTTATGATAGAGTGGATAGGGATCAATATTTTGATATGGCTGGCACTAGAACTAGAGGTCATAGTTTGAAGCTTTCGTAAGAAAACTTGTTTGCATGATGTAAGGAAGTGCTTTTTTAGTTTAAAAGTAGTTGATAATTGGAATTCGCTAAGCGAGGAGGTAGTGAATGCTAACTCAATCCATAGTTTTAAGGACAAGTATGATAAGTATCACTAAGTACAAAATGGAACCGATGAGGAGACGGGAAGATACGAGCTTTGGGTTCTTTCCCGTAAACACAATAAGGTAATCACACACGCATACGTATGAGATTTTTATGAAGAGCTTTGAATCATTGTTAGGTTTTGCATACCATCTATCAGAATTGAAATTATTAATGGCAAATAGAAATGATTCAATAATGAATGTAAGTTGAAAGGAGAGTGGAGACACATGCTAGAATAAGTCTATGTGGAGAAAGAGTATAAAGGCCTGATGACATTACAGACGAGTAAGAAATGAACACCTAAGTAATAGAAGAGAGGCTGGGAAGGCATATTCGGGATATTATTACCAGGAAAACTAAGGAAAATCCCAAACTTCTTCCAAGCTTTGTCAGGGGGCAATTAAGGGTTATAGAACAAGTTTTAATGTTGGTAGTGTCAGGTGAAAGTTTTGCTGGGACATATTAAGACATCTGCAAATAACTGAACAATGAGTTTAAGTTGGTGATTACTCTAGCAAATACTCCACACCCTCATTCAGAGATGAGTCATTTGCCAATATTAAAGAGTATAGTTTATTCAGCTACAAAGGTATGCAAAGCGTTGATGGAATTAGATGCTCTTAAATCTAAGGGGCCTGGCAATAAATCACCTATGTACTTAAAAAATGTGCTACACTCTTTTTTAGTAGCGCCATGTATCATATTTAGGAAGTCACTGAAATCTGGAAAGCTCTTATGGTGCTGGAAACAGATAAACAGGATATTTAATTTCAAAAAGGGAAGGAGAGACATAGTTCCGAATCATATGCCTGTTTCACAGACTAGCTTAGTTTGGAAAATTATAGAGAAACTACCGAGGAAAACATCTACTCTAATGAAGACTCCTCCAGCTTTTTGTCATGGAGTCAACATAGTTTCAGTTACGCTAACATGTTTCTAGAATTTCATGATGAAGTATGCCTATTCTTATAAGACAAATATGGCCTGGTAGATTACATATTTTTTAGATTTTCAGCGAAGAATTGATACAGTTCTACATTGGAGACATATTAAAAAGATACAAGCAATGGCAAGAATAGGTGGAATGGTCGCTGAGTAGATAAAAACTTATATAGAAGTAAGGAAGCAGAGTGTCAGAGTAAGGCGATCAGTGTTTGATAGGAGGAACGTTAACGGTCGGGTTCCATTGGGGAATCAGTTTTAGGGCCACTTCTGTTCCCTGCATTTGTAACTTATCTGCTCGAATCTGTAAATGCGATTTTAAATATTCATGAAGATGTTGCAAAGATTGTGAGAGTTTAACACAGGAAAAAAGGTAGATGACTTCAGGATGGCCTAAATACTCTTCACGAATGGTCAGACATATGTTACGAGACTCAATGCTACAATATGTAAAACAATGAACATACGCAATAAAGCAAGAAGGTCCAAGTTTTTGCATGCAAGAACAATAGCAGAACTCCAGGAATCTGAGCGCAATAGAGATCTAGGGGACAATCAGTTGGCATATTTACCTCCGGACATTCATATAAATAGCATAGTAAAGGCAGCAACTACACTTCTAAGTAAAATTAAGAGTGGCCTTTAAGGATATATGCATGGAAAAGTTTAGCAATATTGAGGTGATTTATGTGAGGCCAAAGCACTACTCTTCTGTCATCCAAGCTTGAAATGAATATAAATACAGTGGAGAAAGTTTGTAGACATTCTGCACTGCAGCTGAGGGGAAAGGCTGGAGTAGCTAGACCTAATATCATTCAAAGTAAGAGGGGAAAGGGGGATATGGTAACTGTCTTTAAACTCCTTCATTGTTTTCACAGAGTGAAAACGATGTGATATTTTGATATGGGTGCCTCTAGAACAAAACCCCTTTGCAAGATGGAAGTAATTACTTTCCTTTTTTCGTAAGAAGAGTTGATAAATGGAATTTGCTTAAGGAGGAAACAGAAAATGCTAAATGCATTCTTAGTTTCAAGGATAGGTGTGATGAGAATTAGTAAATAGATAATGAAACCGAGCAAATGACGGGGAGTAAAGGGCAATAACACAGTTGCAATAAAGCAACGACATACACTTCTATACAGTAGCATATAGTTAAGAAAACACGATGTGATCTGGAATTACGTAATTATATCTGATTTGTTATGAATGACAATGTTGTTAACGAAGATAATAATTTAAGTCGGAGTATTTACATAGGGATAATTGCAACACTCCCTACACAATCTTATCATCGTTAACTTAAGCACTTGGGTTGAGAGGCAACATCTGGTGTCAATAGGACATGTCCTTTATTAAATGACATGTCCTGTGTCCTGAACTGCCTTTATCAGAACGCCTTAAACATTTTGTTTTAAAAATTGGTTTTAATAAACTGTAATATTCAACAGCTTAGAGTTCTAAGCTTTTAAATTTAAATAATATTGCTTGTACAGCTTAAGTTTTGCTTCATTTGATCTAACACGTTGTATAGCTCAATTGTTAAATATATGTCACTGAAATGCTTATGCTTTAAGTGGATAAGATGCCCATACTTTGGTAACAGGGTTTAGTCTTGGTAAAGTTATTCTGAATTACTTGAGTTAACACGGATGAATTACCAATATATTTTATAACTTAAGAGTGTCTCATGCAACAGTACTAAGTATTTCAGCGTGCATACATGTAAAGTGGAAGCCATTTAAATTCGTTATTTAGTAGGATGACCTCCATTTCAGTTTTACAATTCTGGTAATGCTTTCATTCTTTTGTTTAATATTATTCGCTTCAGAAATTGTCCCTTTCTATGACTGCATGTATTCACGCAGGTACCTTACTACCCAAGGTCATATGGCGGGAACAAAACAAGATTTAGAACAAGCGGAGTACCTCCGGAAATTATGGCTTGATCAAGGGCTCGACCAAGTGTATCTACAGCCTTATAATGTGCAACTATCACATCCTGATCTTACAAAACCCAATAAGGTATTCTTTTTAGCACGAGGTTTCGATTTTTTTTTCTTTTTTTTTACAAACTAATTCTTTAGAGACGCAGACATTAGATGTGTTTTCTTATCATTAGTAGAATGCCTTGCTTACAGATTATAGAAATGGGAAATTTTACCTCTATCACTTTGTAGAGCAAGGTAACTGTGGATTACTGACCAAATAAACATGACGAATTTATTGAAAGAGAAAAAAATAGCTTTTAAGAGTTGCCTTTTATAAAATGTTGATTATTTTATATCATGTCTTTTCCAGGTGTACTTAATTGATGAAGAAGGTGAGATAAAATTCACATCGACAGTCATGGAAGAACCTATCGATGGCATTGAATATGATGACTCAATACCTCCAGCATTCTTGGCATTTTCTCCTGCTGGTACTCTTCTGAAAGTGAGTCGGAGAATAACAATTACGCATAAATTTTATATATATATATATATATATATATATATATATATATATATATATATATATATATATATATATATATATATATATATATATATATATATATATATATATATATATATATATATATATATATATATATATATATATATATATATATATATATATATATATATATATATATATATATATATATATATATATATATATATATATATATATATATATATATATATATATATATATATATATATATATATATATATATATATATATATCCATCCATATAACAAAGCCATATTCCCCCTTATAAGGAGGGTGGCTGAGTCAAAGACAATACTTTGACTTTTTGTGGGAATTAAATACAGAGGAGGGGATTCCTAGCCCCCTTCGCTCCGCTCCATTTAGTCGACTTTTAAGACACAAAGGGGAACACGGAGTAAGTATTCTTACCCCCTCCCTCAGGGTGATATATATATATATATATATATATTATATATATATATATATATATATATATATATATATATATATATGTATATATATATGTATATATATATGTATATATATATATATATATATATATATATATATATATATATATATATATATATATATATATATATATATATATATATATATATATATATATATATATATATATATATATATATATATATATATATATATATATATATATATATATATATATATATATATATATATATATATGCGTGTGTGTGTGTGTGTGTGTGTGTGCGTGTGTTATGCACAAATAGGTGTTGTATTTTGATGAAACTAAATATGAGCCACCTATTGGAGAAAAGAGACGACTATGAGTTGTTGATGAAGTATGTCATCGATGATGTTCTGCCTGAGAGTAGGAGGAACGAGTAAGAGAAAAATTTACCAGAATATTTATGACCTTTCCACAGGCACTGGTTAAAAGATCATACTTTACCACCAATGATCTTTTGTGAGCAATATGAGAGAATTGTTAACTGTTTTATATCCTCTACCAGAATTGGAATGATTAATTCCAAAGAGACATGGTTCAGTAAAAAAATGTATGACGGAAAATGAGAGTAAAGACAAATATACTGGAATAGTTGTGGGAAAAGTAATAGTATAAACCGAAAAAAAATTGAGAAGCTAACTAAATGAAAGGAAGAGACTGGCATATGAGAGAGATTTTAAGGAGGGGGTCAAGAAGAAGACCAATCTTTTCCATGGCTTTGTCGGAAGGAATTTTGAAATTATAGAACAAGTAAGAAAGTTGTAAATGTCAGGCGGAAGCAAGAGACCTGAGAGTAACTTACTAAAACGTCTGTCTCCATTTACAGTGCAATATGTTTCACCCCCTCAATTTGCAAAGATGAGAGAACATGGGCCACCAACATCAAAAAATTTTAAGTTTTTAACTACAAAAGTACCCAAAGCACAAGCAAAATTTGATGCTCATATAACTATGGGAACTGACAAAATATCTTCTTCTGTACTTTAGACATGTGCTACACCATTATATGTAGCACTTTTGAGCATTATTTAAAAAATCATTCGAATATGAAGAGAATCCTAGCGAAAAAGGTTTCTACGGGCCTGTTTCACCGGCTGACAAAGTTTGCAAAGTGGTAGAGAAACTACTGGGAATATATATTCCTTCGTTCATCGTGGCTTTAGATTTCTTTCAGTAAAACAACATGCCTTAAAAAAAAAAGTTAAATTTAGTCACTGCTGTGGACACTTTCTTGCCCCAGTGGAAATACCTATTTGAGTGACACACACACACACACACACACACACCGATCAGGAGACGGGAAGATACGAGCTTTGGGCTCTTTCCCGTAAACACAATTAGGTAATCACAATTAGGTAATCACACACACACACAGGAGCCAACATGGCAGGGGAGACTTGAAGAAAATAAAGCTAGGGTTGTAGACCTGATAAGAAAGCTTGGAGTAGTATGTGGTCCTGAGGATATTGTAAACATACACCAACTAGGTAAATATTCGAGGGAAGGAAAGCCGAGACCAACAAAAGTAACCTTTGAGAGAGGGGAAACATGTAGGGAAATATTGTTGAGAAAAAAAAGTCTAAAAGACCTTCAAGAATGCAAAGAAGTGTTCATTAGACGATACAGAACACAGGAAGAGATGGGAAAGATCAAAAACTTGTTGCAAGAGGCAAGAAGGTTAAATGATGAAAGAAATGAAGAAGAGAAGAAAAATTTTCGTTACAGAGTACTTCCAGACAAAGGGGAGATAAAGAAGATAATGACAGAAGATCAGGGGATGGGGCCTCATTAAGATTGTTATACACAAATGCTGATGGATTAGCTGGTAAGGCAGTAGAATTAAAAGATAGGATTCACAACAGTAAGGCAGATATAGTAGCAATTACAGAGACTAAGTTGAGTGAGGACATAAACAGTGTCACAGTTTTTCCTAAGGGCTTCAGAATACTAAGGGTTGAAAGATCTGAGAGGACTGGTGGAGGGATAGCACTGCTCATAAGTGAGAGGATTCAAGTTGAAGAAATAAACTTGGCTATAGAAAGTGTGTTCAGGGAATTTCTTGTTGCTCGCATAAATACTGGGTCAGAGAGCATTATAATAACTGTTGTATACAACCCACCAAGGAACCAAAATAGGCTTGAAGTTTATGAGGAAAGTCATATAGGTACTATTGAAGTCATAAACTCAGTTGTTAACATGGCACGGGAAAAAAAATGTAGGATTTTGATTATGGGAGACTTTAATCATAAAGAGATAGATTGGATAAATCTTGACCCACACAGTGGTGAGGACTCATTCGGGGCAAGATTCCTAGATTGCGTACAAGGGAATTTCGTACACCAACATGTAATGGAACCAACAAGGGCCAGGGGTGGGGATGAGCCATCACTACTTGATCTAGTGTTCACAGATAATGTGTTGGATATTGAAAATATTGAGTATGAACCACCAATTGGAAAGAGTGACCACTGTGTGTTGTTGATGGAGTATATCATTGAAGATATTCTTCCTGAGAGTAGAGGCACTGAGGACATGAGGAGGAACTATCCGAAAGGAGATTACATCAAAATGAATGAGCTTTTTGCAGTTATTGACTGGAGAACCTTATTTTACAACAAATCTGTACAAGAAATGTATGACATCTTTTGTGAGAAATATGAGAAGATAGTAGATTGCTGCATACCTGTCACCAAAGTAGGTGTAATTCATGCCAGAGAGAAATGGTTCGATAATGGGTGTAAAAGAGCTAAGGAGTGGAGAGATAAATGCTGGAAAAGGTATAGGAGGAGAAAAAACATAAATGCCTGGCAAACCTACAAAAGAGCAAGAAATGGCTACTTAAGTAAAAGGAGAGAGGCAGAGAGAGATTATGAGAGGGACATCACCAGGAAGGCTAAAGAAAATCCCAAGCTTTTCCACAGCTTTATCAGAGGAAAACTGAAGGTAAAAGAACAGGTTTTAAGGCTAAAGAGAGCGGATGGAAGCATCACTGAGACGGATGAAGAGATCTGCAAAAAATTGAACAAGGAGTTTCAGTCAGTATTTACAGTAGAAAATACCCCACCCCCTCAGATTGCAGTGATAGAAGCTCAAGGGCCGGTATTAGAGAACATCAACCTTACAGCCACAGAGGTATGCAAAGCGCTGATGGATTTAGATGTTCATAAAGCTACAGGTCCTGATGACATATCCCCTCATGTGCTTAAAAAATGCGCAAACACAATATCAGTGGCACTAAGTATCATATTTAAGGAGTCATTGGAGTCGGAGGAGATTCCAAGATGCTGGAAACAAGCAAATGTGATACCTATCTTCAAAAAGGGAAGGAGGGATACGGCTCTGAACTATAGACCAGTTTCCTTGACCAGCATAGTTTGCAAAGTTATGGAGAAACTACTAAGGAAACATATCTCTCTTCACTTGGAATCCTTCAACTTTTTGTCAGTGAGGCAACATGGCTTCAGAGAAGGTAGATCAACAGTAACAAACTTATTAGAATTTTATGATGAGGTAAGCCAAATCTTACAGGAAAGAGAGGGCTGGGCAGATTGCATATTCCTAGACTTCCAGAAAGCGTTTGACACTGTTCCACATGGGAGACTTATTAGGAAGCTGCACTCAATGGCTAGAATAGGTGGAAATGTTTTGGAATGGATAAAAACTTACTTAGAAGGAAGGGAACAAAGGGTTAGAGTAAGACACTCAGTGTCTGAATGGAGAAGAGTTAGTAGTGGAGTTCCACAGGGTTCAGTTTTAGGGCCACTTTTGTTCCTTGTATATGTAAATGACCTACCAGAGTCTGTAGATTCATTCATGAATATGTTTGCAGATGATGCAAAGATTGTGAAGAAAGTAAAAAACGAGAACAATGGTAGAGAACTTCATGAGGATCTAAATAATCTGCATGAGTGGTCAGAAAAGTGGCTAATGAAATTCAATACTTCAAAATGTAAGGTAATGAGAATGGGTACAAGTGCAAGAAGGCCCAAGCTTGACTACTCGGTGACTGGAGTACAACTTCAAGAGACAGAAAATGAGAGAGACCTAGGAGTAAACATACAGGCAGATTTGTCTCCAGAAATACATATAAATGGCATAGTAAGGGCAGCATATGCATTCTTATGAAATGTAAGGGTAGCCTTCAGGCACATGGACAAGGAAATGTTCAGAAATATTTATGTAACCTATGTGAGGCCAAAACTCGAATATGCAGCCCCCTTTTGGAATCCGCACTTGAAAAAGCACATAGCTAAGCTTGAAAAAGTTCAAAGACATGCCACGAAAATGGTGCCAGAAATACGCAATCTCAGTTATGATGAGAGGCTGAGGGAATTAGACTTACCATCACTCGAAGCTAGAAGAGTAAGGGGGGATATGGTGACAGTCTTTAAATTCCTTCATGGTTATGATAGAGTGGATAGGGATCGATATTTCGATATGGCTGGCTCTAGAACTAGAGGTCATAGTTTGAAGCTTCGTAAGAAAACTTCTTTGCAGGATGTAAGGAAATACTTTTTCAGTGTAAGAGTAGTTGATAATTGGAATTCGCTAAGCGAGGAGGTAGTTAATGCTATCTCAATCCATAGTTTTAAGGACAGGTATGATAAGTATCACTAAGTATAAAATGGAACCGATGAGGAGACGGGAAGATACGAGCTTTGGGCTCTTTCCCGTAAACACAATTAGGTAATCACAATTAGGTAATCACACACACACACACACACCGCGCGTTCAGTGACACACACAAACACACACACACATACATACATACATACACTCGAAGCTAGAAGATTGAGGGGGGATATGGTGACAGTCTTTAAATTCCTTCATGGTTATGATAGAGTGGATAGGGATCGATATTTTGATATGGCTGGCTCTAGAACTAGAGGTCATAATTTGAAGCTTCGTAAGAAAACTTCTTACTTTTTCAATGTAAGACTAGTTGATATTTGGAATTCGCTAAGCTAGGAGGTAGTTAATGCTATCTCAATCCATAGTTTTAAGGACAGGTATGATAAGTATCACTAAGTATAAAATGGAACCGATCAGGAGACGGGAAGATACGAGCTTTGGGCTCTTTCCCGTAAATACAATTAGGTAAACAATTAGGTAATCACACACACACACACACATATATATATATATATATATATATATATATATATATATATATATATATATATATATATATATATATTTATCTTATTTATTTATTTATTTTTTTTCAACCACAGTTCATTCCTCATCTTTTACAGCCACTTTTATGCAGTTGCCTGTTCATCACTTTGAGGCTGTTCTTTCGTCTTTTCATACTGGAGATGGGTGCACAATGTTCTATATAAGGGTCTTTCGTGGAATTGCTCTCTGACTCTAACATAGGTGTGAACGTGGAAGCATTTACAAAGACAATCTTACGATTTAGTAAAAGACCCACTGCTCATCTTTGACCTTCCAAGTCCATCTTTGGAGAAATATAATATATCTTCGATTTCTTAGTCTGAAAGAAATTTCTCTCATGTACTTCTTTCAACATGATGACCATTGCTTTGAACTGAGTAATCTATTCCTAGGCGTTACAATGACTCTTAGGGATATCATGCAGACAGACATATTCCAATCTATCTTCACTCTGGCAGTTCCTCTGGATTCAGCTTGGGGGCTGGAAATTTGTTCCAGAGGGTTACTTTATACATACCAAGAACGTTTTGTTCATTTATACGCTATGAAGGAAATGGAGCTCTTAATTTCCTAGACGACTGAGTCATAGGCCAATTCTTTCTATTAAACCTTAATAAGTGGAAATATTACATTCTTCCAGAAGATTTCACTCTTTAATTATCATTACCTGTCTTAGCCCTGTCTTGAGCCCATTCACCCTTTTTAAAATGTGGAATCTTATCAAAAGGTTGATGTGAATTTTTATCATATCTTAAATGCTGTATGTGGTTATGCTTACTCCTCGTGCCTGTTGAGGTAAAGAGATTATTAACTTTATTTAGGCAATTTATTATTGAAGTTTTGAATAGGATCCCCTCCTTGAAGGATCCTTTGCATAAGGAGGAGGTCCTTTTTCCTTAATTCTAAGTTGATTAAAGAATCTCAGCCCGAACCTTTCTTCGAACCTCTGATGGAGAGAAAGTTTATATTCATCTTGCCTCTTCAAGTAGCATTGAATTTATAAAGTCATTCTTTCTATTACAACTTAGTGCAAACGGAGTGGCATGTTCTTTCTAAAGACCATTGAGACCATCCCTATTTTGCTCCCATGGGCAGTTTTATTTAATTCACATGAATTTTTTTTTTAACTACATGTCGATGAGATTGCGTCTGTATGTTTTGTCAGATTTTGTAAATACCTTTATCGAAGGTGAGCCATCCAGTGATAATGTCTATGATCATACCGACCAAGGAGAGGGAAATACTTCATTCAGCCGATTCGTCAGATGCAAATGTGTTCTTTTTCCATGTGCAAACGCCAGACATGGTTGAGGAACAAAATCTACTCCAATTTATATTTATCTCTATTCTCATCATTTGAAAGGATTTACCTTTTGATACTCTTAACTAGTCAATATTTGCCAAGATTTTGTTCAATTTGATATAACTTACCAAGGATTAATTTAAGAAGTGCTTGCCTGTCTTACCTCTTCTATAACTATAAAGCTTTGCCAATAAGATCCCTTGTGACAAATTTATATCAATTTTCACTACGATATTTTTATAAACATTCTGGTTTATTCCCTTTATAGATATCTCCACCTTGAGTCATCGTTGCTTCTAATATTCAGGGTGCTTCAAAATTTTTTATATCAACTGAGATTTGAATACCACATAAATTA
>JAXCGZ010001950.1:27500-32500 GCA_037179515.1 Halocaridina rubra | reverse complement strand
GGTCCTAGGATCGATCCCTGAGGGACCCCAAACAATACCTTCTTGGGACTTGAAACTACATCTTTTATTCTGACTGACTGGTAGCGGTTTTTTAAATAGTTCTCGAACCAGCTTGGGTCAATGTTCATTTTTTTGCATTTTTCTAATAAGATACTATGGTTTACACTATCAAAAGCTTTAGAAAGATCGAGTAGTAGTAGCAATGATATTTTCTTATTATCTATATTTTTGTATATTTCATCTGATATTTTCAATAAGGCAGTTTCAGTTGATAATTTTGGCCTGAAACCGTGTTGACTTTTTGCAATAAGTTTATTTTTTTCAAGAAACTCACTTAACTGATTTGCAACAATCTTTTCAAGTATCTTTGATAAAATTGGTAGTAAAGAGATTGGTCTATAGTTAGAGACGTCGTCAGGATTTCCATTTTTAAAACCAGGAATTACATGGGGATTTTTCCATAAATCTGGGTAAATATTGGTAACCATGGAAGTATTGATTATTACCGTCAGATAATATGCTATTACAAATAATGAATCTCTAATAAAACGAAAACAAATTCCATCTGATCCATATGCATTAGAGGCTTTCAGATTTTTTATTACTAATATTACTGTATTACAATCTACTGTAGTAGGGTTAAAGACATCATTACTTCTATTGAATGCACTATGTTCTTCCAAATTAACATTATTATTATTATTACTACCATCATCACTATTATCATTATCATTACTACCACCATCATTATTATTTACACCATTATCAACATTACTATTATTATTACTACTACCATCATCATTATTATTACCACCATTACTATTATTTATTTCATTTATTATTTCTTTTTTTGTTTTTTCAAAGGTTTTTTTCCCCACTTCAGCGAAAAAATTATTGAACTCTTCTGCTTTAGCACTTACATCTACCTCATCGGGTATAATTGATATGTTACTACTTTTATTACAGTTATTGGAAAGCATGGTTTTAGCAATTTTCCATGTATCAGAGATATTGCCTTTAGCGTTTTGAAATTAATTTTTGTAATACTGTTTCTTACTGCTACTTAATAATGATTTTACTTGTTTCTTTTGCTCTGTAAACTTTTCTCTTAAAGGGATATTATCTCTTTGTAGTTTTACTTCATTCGTGGACACACATTATTATTGATGTTGTCTTAAAAAGTCTTGAATTAATATATTGGTTAACAATAAAGTAGCTACTGATATGCCAGAATGTCCATGGTTTTGCTCACAAATCAGAAACGGATACCGGATTTCATATTATTCCGTCCAACAATGTAGAGAAATATTGTGTTGTAGGACCTACAGGCCTTAAAATGTCATAGAAATAAATAGCAATTTTAGAAGGAAAATTGTATTCAAAATAACAGCTAATAGTATCTGAACAAGTGGTTGTACTCTGAGATGTTAAAATGGATTATGCGTGCTTGCATAATAGATTTGTCATACCGAATATAAGTTGTAATCGTTAATCGCTTGCAGACTTATTTTGCCAATTTCTCTCGAACGCAGTGTGTCCACTGATGTACAATGGATACAGTGATGTTAGGAATGTATGATTTTTTTTTGTTAAGGTCTCATTTCTAGTTTCTCTCGTATCTTTTCACACTTAACTTCCAGTGACCCAAGAGATTATCATCCAGAGTCAGAAACTGGAGGGGCAGCTTATCCAAATTCGTATTGGCTCCCTGGCTCAGGCATCCAAAGAGGTACCATTGTGTGGCACGACGGAGACCCAACCACTCCTAATTATCCAGCTATAGGTACTAATTACCACATAAATAGTGTTTTATGAAATCAAAGTGACTGGAAGTAATTTTTATGTATACATTATTCAATTAAATATTTTGGTACAATGTTCCCAGTAGAATTATTCCGTAACGTACAGTATAAAAATAAATTAAATTTTTGTAGATTTTTTGATTTTAAGGATATCTAGTACGAGAGATGGACAGACAGATAGATAGATAGAGAAAGAAAGAAAAAAAGAAGAAAGAGAGAGAGAGAGAGAGAGAGAGAGAGAGAGAGAGAGAGAGAGAGAGAGAGAGAGAGAGAGAGAGAGAGAGAGAGAGAGAGAGAGAGAGAGAGAGAGAGAGAGAGAGAGAGAGCGCATATTCAATTAAGAAATGGCTATAAATACATTAATAACTAAATCTCACTCTAAAATATAAGAATTGACAGTGGAAATGCGTGTTCACTACCTTGCTTTCATGAATGTCAAAAGAAAAACATTCAATAGTGTATCTCATTGCCTATGATTGTTCGTATTTTCAGAAAATTTAAACTCTCATTTTTATTTGTACATGAAGATGGTGCATATCGTATCCCTGAAGACCAGATTGACTCCCCCAAGATACCAGCTCATACACTCAGTTACAATGATGCTCGCAAACTGCTGGTTAATATGGGTGGCCCAGAGGTACCCGAGGAATGGAAAGGACGTCTTAATATCACCTATAGGATGGGTCCACAGTTGGGCCGAGCTGGATGGTAAGTATGTCTGAAAATCTTAAGAGCTATGCACACACACACACGCACGCACACACATTCATTCACATACACACATATACACATGCACACACACATACAAACAGTTGACTATAAAGAGACAGTAATCGAAAAAATGAAAGACGTTGTGATGGAAAGGGCAAACCCACTCATCAGACAGGCACTTGATAAGGAGAAGACAGTGGTAATCTCAGGCATAAGCGAATCCCAGGAGCCAACATGGCAGGGGAGACTTGAAGAAAATAAAGCTAGGGTTGTAGACCTGATAAGAAAGCTTGGAGTAGATTGTGGTCCTGAGGATATTGTAAACATACACCAACTAGGTAAATATTCGAGGGAAGGAAAGCCGAGACCAACAAAAGTAACCTTTGAGAGAGGGGAAACATGTAGGGAAATATTGTTGAGAAAAAAAAGTCTAAAAGACCTTCAAGAATTCAAAGAAGTCTTCATTAGGCGATACAGAACACAGGAAGAGATGGGAAAGATCAAAAACTTGTTGCAAGAGGCAAGAAGGTTAAATGATGAAAGAAATGAAGAACAGAAGAAAAATTTTCATTTCAGAGTTCTTCCAGACAAAGGGGAGATAAAGAAGATAATGACAGAAGATCAGGGGATGGGGCCTCATTAAGATTGTTATACACAAATGCTGATGGATTAGCTGGTAAGGCAGTAGAATTAAAAGATAGGATTCACAACAGTAAGGCAGATATAGTAGCAATTACAGAGACTAAGTTGAGTGAGGACATAAACAGTGTCACAGTTTTTCCTAAGGGCTTCAGAATACTAAGGATTGAAAGATCTGAGAGGACTGGTGGAGGGATAGCACTGCTCATAAGTGAAAGGATTCAAGTTGAAGAAATAAACTTGGCTATAGAAAGTGAGTTCAAGGAATTTCTTGTTGCTCGCATAAATACTGGGTCAGAAAGCATTATAATAACTGTTGTATACAACCCACCAAGGAACCAAAATAGGCTTGAAGTTTATGAGGAAAGTCATATAGGTACTATTGAAGTCATAAACTCAGTTGTTAACATGGCACGGGAAAAAAAAATGTAGGATTTTGATTATGGGAGACTTTAATCATAAAGAGATAGATTGGATAAATCTTGACCCACACAGTGGTGAGGACTCATTCGGGGCAAGATTCCTAGATTGCGTACAAGGGAATTTCCTACACCAACATGTAATGGAACCAACAAGGGCCAGGTGTGGGGATGAGCCATCACTACTTGATCAAGTGTTCACAGATAATGTGTTGGATATTGAAAAAATTGAGTATGAACCACCAATTGGAAAGAGTTACCACTGTGTGTTGTTGATGGAGTATATCATTGAAGATATTCTTCCTGAGAGTAGAGGCACTGAGGACATGAGGAGGAACTATCCGAAAGGAGATTACATCAAAATGAATGAGCTTTTTGCAGTTATTGACTGGAGAACCTTATTTTACAACAAATCTGTACAAGAAATGTATGACATCTTTTGTGAGAAATATGGGAAGATAGTAGATTGCTGCATACCTGTCACCAAAGTAGGTGTAATTCATGCCAGAGAGAAATGGTTCGATAATGAGTGTAAAAGAGCTAAGGAGCGGAGAGACAAATGCTGGAAAAGGTATAGGAGGAGAAAAAACATAAATGCCTGGCAAACCTACAAAAGAGCAAGAAATGACTACCTAAGTAAAAGGAGAGAGGCAGAGAGAGATTATGAGAGGGACATCACCAGGAAGGCTAAAGAAAATCCCAAGCTTTTCCACAGCTTTATCAGAGGAAAACTGAAGGTAAAAGAACAGGTTTTAAGGCTAAAGAGAGCGGATGGAAGCATCACTGAGATGGATGAAGAGATCTGCAAAGAATTGAACAAGGAGTTTCAGTCAGTATTTACAGTAAAAAATACCCCACCCCCTCAGATTGCAGTGATAGAAGCTCAAGGGCCGGTATTAGAAAACATCAACCTTACAGCCACAGAGGTATGCAAAGCACTGTTGGATTTAGATGTTCATAAAGCTACAGGTCCTGATGATATATCCCCTCATGTGCTTAAAAAATGCGCAAACTCAATATCAGTGGCACTAAGTATCATATTTAAGGAGTCACTGGAGTCAGGGGAGATTCCAAGATGCTGGAAACAAGCAAATGTGATACCTGTCTTCAAAAAGGGAAGGAGGGATACGGCTCTGAACATTAGACCAGTTTCCTTGACCAGCATAGTTTGCAAAGTTATGGAGAAACTACTAAGGAAACATATCTCTCTTCACTTGGAATACTTCAACTTTTTGTCAGTGATGCAACATGGCTTCAGAGAAGGTAGATCAACAGTAACAAACTTATTAGAATTTTATGATGAGGTAAGCCAAATCTTACAGGAAAGAGAGGGCTGGGCAGATTGCATATTCCTAGACTTCCAGAAAGCGCTTGACACTGTTCCACATGGGAGACTTATTAGGAAGCTGCAATCAATGGCTAGAATAGG
>JAXCGZ010001950.1:0-17500 GCA_037179515.1 Halocaridina rubra | reverse complement strand
GGAGTTCAAATATCATTTGGCAATGGGTCAACTTTGGGGTCTCATGACCATTGGTATAGCCGATGCCCAGGTCAGTCTTTTTCACATAAAACTACTATCTCTGGGTACCTGTGTATTACAGCAAATACTTGTAAAAATAATTCACACAGACAAAGAAGTAACCACTGCCAAGTTAACAAGCGATGCACTTTATCTTAGATTTTGCCAATGGACCCCGAGGACGAGGTGCTTATGCTTAAGCACATGCTGAAGGGCTTGCAGGAAGACTATGGAAGTATCTTGAGAGAAAGAGGAATTACTCTGGGTAAGCAAATAAACAAAGAGTGTAAACAAATTTACGAGAATTTATATTTTAAATATTGATTTTCAAAATTCCTATACCGAACAATGAGTAATTGAATTCTCTTTTTTTTTTCTCTCTCTCTTCCTTCCTCACCAAACAGCTAATGTAGAATCCACCATCAATCGTTTCTCAGAAGTCGTACGAGATTTCAACCAGCGCATGAAGAACATCACCAACTTGTCGTAAGTAATAGTGATTCATTTGAGTACACATATCATTGTTACACTTTTCTTACTGTTGAAACGAAGAAAAGCTTAGAGAGAAATTTTTCTACTACTACTACTACTACTACTACTACTACTACTACTACTACTACTACTACAACAAATAATAATAATGATAATAATAATAATAATAATAATAATAATAATAATAATAATAATAATAATAATAATAATAATAGTAATTATTATTATTATTATTATTATTATTATTATTATTATTATTATTATTATTATTATTATTATTATTATTATTATTATTATTATTATTATTATTATTATTATTATTACTATTATAACAATAACAAGGATTTAGCATGGAAAAGAAGCATGGAAAAGACTTAAAAAGAAAAATTAGATACATAAATCCCAGAAGAAATTGATGTCCCTCAATAATTGAGTATACCAGAATTTCTTTATTTCTTTATTTGAGTCCTTATATTTAGATCATTATGTGATGCTGCAATGTATTTGTAACTTTAATTATGGAGTTCTTTTTCTATGCCTACAACTACACTGAATATTCTTGGATTTTCATCACACATCTTTTAATATCCCTTCACATCTGACAAGTCATTACACTTTCCATCTCTGTTTCTCTTTACACTATGTATTCTTCGTTTCCAGGCCCGATGAGGGCTGTTTTATTTTATAATTTTTTTTAGCCCGTCCTGGTGTCACAATCATAAAAAAAAAAAACCTATTTATTTGACAGACCTTTGTACGCTCGTCAAGTGAATGACCAACTAATGATGCTGGAAAAATGCTATATTGATGCAAAAGGAAGCCCTTACAGACCCCATATGAAGTAAATCGTGCACACTGGTTTGTACTTGCTCATCAGGATCTAGATTAATAATGAAAAAGTCGTGAGAAATATTCATATTGTAGAGAGTGCTCCATGACTAACATTTTTATCTAGTTTTTTCTATTTGATCAAGAATTTGAATTTAATAATGAAGTGCTGTTATACCTCTTAGTGTTAATGACAACGAAAACCTCACACAAGAATAGAAAGGAAAATGTACTACTACTCTCTTTTCCAGAAATATGATGTTCGGTACAAATAATTTTAATCAGTACGACGACTGGTTAGCCCCAGGAGTAAGGGACGCCCTCTGGCAAGCTGTTAACTGCGAAGGTTCTTGTACATTCCAATGGGATCTGGTGTCACAACAAATCTCCGTACTTCAATACGTCATTAATTCTGCGCTCTTGACAATGAAGGATATACAAATGCTATAAAATATCTTATATGACATTAGTAATCATGTAATCGCGTAATTTTTTGTACTGAATTAGCATCCTAGTATATATATATATATATATATATATATATATATATATATATATATATATATATATATATATATATATATATATATATATATATATTATATATATATATATATATATAAGCTTGTGCTTAGTAGCAATAGCCTATGTTCCTTTGGTAATAGTTGTTTATAGCTTTACAATTTTCGATTTTTTTTTTTCATGAAATTGGAGTAGAGATTGATAACCTTTTGAGATATATACTCAGTATAAAAAAAAAAGCAAAAGGAAAATATTTCCCATATGTTTAAGAAGTAAACCAATGTCGTATGAATTTTGGACTTCCATTTGAACTCACACTTTGTAAGATGACTGGGTTATCTCACCGTTTGTCACCACTGACGTAATGTTAAATTACTATGTTATAATTATTAGTACCAGACGGGTACAAGGTAAGAATGGACAAGCAGTGATTCCTTTGCTTATATTTATTCTAGAGTACAACACAACTTCGACACCTCAATGCCCCCACCCTATGACTATCACAATCTATGATCTATTCGTGCCCCTGGCAAAGTTCTAACTAACTGTCTCTGCCCTGGGTGGCTCTTGAAATACCCCCAGGGGCAGGGCGTGGCTTGACATCCAATTCTGCCAATGAAATCAAGTGACATCTAGTCCTGCCAATCAACGCCAGGTTCAAAGTGGAATCCCGCCTACTTCCGGGGAGGAGCTATTGGGCATCTCTCCAGGGCATGTACTTACGTACGGGCCACATGTTTATGTTTCTTGTGGTTTAGGAAATGGCTAACTTCCTGGCCTTTCCTGCCCTTCTCCAGGTTCCGGTCATATATCTCCTTGACACTTTCTACAAACATTGTAATAAAATATCTGTGCCCTCGACCAACCGTTACCCCTCAAGATTTGTTGCAAGTTTCAGATTCTGGCTTCAGCATGACGGACTGGCTTCAGCATGACGGAAGTCATACGACATCCCTCCCAACCAAAACTGAAATATCTCTTATTTCAGTCGAAGCATGGGCTAATTTTCCGGGAGCTCTTGGACATATCCTAGCTAACATTAGTTTACAATAGAAATGGGGCCGAATTATTTAAGCTATCATCTAAGAAATCCTATTTCTATGAACCCTAAACAAATTATACAAACATAATATATATAGTATAATTTCAGTGTGTAACTAATATCAAACATTAATTAAGATCAAAAGTCAGTTTAAATCAAAACATTAATTCATCTACTTCTCTCGTTTCTTTAAAAGACAAAATTGAGTTAATTACAGTAGAATTATGACTCATTTAGAACATTAGCAAACAATTAAGTAGAGTATTAGCATGTATAAACATGTAAAATGCAATAGACCATAACATCAATAGTAATTTCTATAAGAAACCTTATCTTATAATTTCTACTCTTATTGTTACTATGGGCATTAATTTATTTTAAAATTTGGCCTTAAAACTACTCCTGAAACAAAACATGTTTTACTGTGTGTAAAGTCGAAACATTTACTATCTTGATATGCAATTACTATTCAGAGACCAATTAATATAAAAACTTAATGAACCTAAAGATTAAATCATAATTCAAATAATAATGATGCTAAAACAAAACACTAATATTATTTAAGCAGAAAAACAACTTATTAATCTTAGTGCAAATCATACAATTTATCCTCAAACAAAACATTTGTTACTTTCATATTATATTACTATTCAGAGACCAATGGATAGGAGAACTTAATGGACACAAAGATTAAATCATAATTCAAATAATAATAATGCTAAAACAAAACACTAATATTATTTAAGCAGAAAAACAACTTATTAATCTTAGTTCAAATCATACAATTTATCAACGGCACTTATTCAAAACTATATCTAAGGGAGACTCTGAGTTTTTCGCTTAAAATTATCTTAAAGCTAGTAAAACAAAAAAATAAACATAAAAATAAAAATGACATGTATGGGGATCTCCTTGTTTCTGGGATTTCATCAAGATTACATGGTTTTTTAAAGTAGTTTAAAACTTTTATTTTTTAGGACTGTTCTCTCTTTCTAGGACGACTTTTAATTTCTCTGTCTAGGACGACTTTCGTTTTCTCTGTCCAGGACGACTTTTAATTTCTCTGTCTAGGACGACTTTTAATTTCTCTGCCCAGGACGACTTTTAATTTCTCTGTCTAGGACGACTTTTAATTTCTCTGCCCAGGACGACTTTTAATTTCTCTGTCTAGGACGACTTTTAATTTCTCTGTCTAGGACGACTTTTATTTTCCCTGTCCCTTGCTCATGAATTCTTGCTAGGTGCGATTCCACGGTTTCCCTCGGGGATTCTATTTTTTTCACTCCCTCGCTGTCCTTGCTGCAGGCCCAGGTTTGTTGCCATATCTCCGTTACTCGGATAGGCAAGACAAAAAGGACAAGGACTGGGCCCATCCGCTAATCCTTCCAGCCCGGCTTCCTCGTCCCGCCCTCGGCCGATCTTGACTAAGACCACCACGCAGGAGACCTGCAACGTCACAGCGATTCTCTTCCGTACGGCCATCCACACGTACCTTCGAAGCAGATCTCGGGATGAAAATTTGAACCTCTGTCACTACTACAGTTGTAAGAAAGGTTCCCTATGACTTCAGGGTACCAACAATGGCCATACGTTGGTAATCGAGGCTATACTTTGCCTCCCCTGCAACTGCAAGTGATTGCAATCTCTATTCAATGGGCACTAGGGACTTGTCTGAACGGACAAAATCTAAAGACTTTTAGAACTTGCAGGTCGGGGCTGCCTAGGAATAGGGTGGTAATGGAAGGTATGTGTCTACACAACTAGATTATTATTCCAAGATACTTAGGACTTAGCAACTGCTACATAGCATTACTCTACTATAAATGTCAAAAAGAACAATCATTAAATGCTGAGAAAAGCCACTAAAGAAACATTCTTATTAGCGGTGGCTACAGTAACATCAAGTATGAATTCAGATAAAAGATACAAATCATCAAGTTACTGCTGATTTCCTTTCAAAAATAATAATTAGCAACAGGCCATTGAGAGATAGCAACAATATCAGTCAACATAATAACATTACTAATAATCATGATCTAAAAATAAGAATAATAAACAATAAAAATAAATATACTAAATCAGAAATATCAATATATATACAATGGAGACTGGCATTCAGAAGTAAGAACAGAGTTCTATACTTATACTTCATAGCAATGCTCATTCTAACACAGTCTCTTTTAATATTTAAATTCCTGCTGTCATAATCAATGTATATATATATAGCATAAGTGGCAACTCGCTGGCTCCACAATTTGTCAATGGGAGTTCTATCTATTCTCTAAACAGTTGCGACATGTGGCACAAACATTTATGCAAATGGCGGTACTACCGATGTCTTATCAGTATTTATGCAATAACAGCATGCAACAATCTATCAACTGAAATAAAATGTAGGCACAATTATCGCCTCGCTTCGCTGGAAAAACACACACAAAAATCAAAGACGGCTACATTCTTTTAGCATTGAACGGAGCCTCTGTCAGGCTCAGAGTCGAGTGAAAGGTAGGAAAGAGAGAGAGAGAGAGAGAGAGAGAGAGGGAGAGAGAGAGAGAGAGAGAGAGAGAGAGAGAGAGAGAGAGAGAGAGAGAGAGACTGGGCGACCGTGAAATACATTGCGGTTTCCACTCACAAGTCAGCTGAGATGGGCCTCTGTCTTTTATTTGTACTGAAAATAAAAACGTGTCGCAGAGTATCTCTAATAACAAAATAAATAAACAAATGAACGTGAACAAACGTTAGCAATGACTATCGATAGAGTCTTACGTTTATTGTCAGCTCTCACTCTTTCTTTATGACCAAGCTGAAATAATTTTGATAAAACATTATCATGGCTAAAACTCGCAAAGTTTTATTTTATCAATCTAACATATCTCTTCAGACAAATAATGTATATACTGCAGCTAGCAAAGAAAATAAAGAATCATTCATAGATTCACGTCCTTTATCACGTAACATCTATCTTGGAATCTCTCGGAAATCGAATAATAATCTCAATGGCGGAGTACGGGACAAAACAAAAATAAAACAAACTCGGCATTTCAACCATATCTGGGCAGGTGGAGAATTACCTTCTCAAACATATCCCTCACTAGATATTGCAACAGCGCATCACCTCCCATAAATACACTCTGATATGGCATGCAGAAGGACCTGGCGGAGCAGGGGAACGATCCTCGCAGACTCCCCAATCATGCTTCCTAACGGTGCTTTCCGCGATTTCACCCCCTAGAGCAACCCCCCCATTATACCCCCAGTCATTCATACTCATTCTCTGCCTCACTCGCTGCATCACTTACAAAACAATCGTCCCCTTTCTGTAAAATTCCCTTTAATTTACAACGTTGGTTGTAAGAAGAGTAAGGGTGAAATCTCGGTTGGGCCGCACGGTCACAGACTGCCTCATTAGTCCTAAGTCCCATTCTAACGAACAAACAACCATTCTACTCCCTTGAAGCTACGTTTGGGTGACACTGAAAAACCTTCCCTATTCTAGGACAGCACAAATTACTCTAATTTACTCTTACTTTCACCTGCATAGCGTGAAATCAAAAAAACTCATCTCTAACTAATATCACGAAATTTCTTATTCTTCAAAAAAAACATGCCACACACGTATCGTAATATTAATTCCCCATCATCATAACACAAAAAGAACGATCTGTCGTTTATGTCTTTCTTTCGCTAAAACATTACTCCCGCGGATAAAAAACAAACAAAAAAAAAGAAAAAAACTTAAAAACAGGCGCAATCTTAACACTCTATTTCTTACGCTTTAAGAAATTTATATAAAAATTATTTTACACGTACTTTAAAATATCAAGGATCAGTACAATTACTACAGATTTATAATAACGAGGTTGGGAGATCGAATGGTCACTTCCACATTCCTTTCTCGAAAATCACACGTGTTCTAAGTAAAACCTTAAAAGCAGATTCAAGTATATTACTCACTATAATTCTTACACTTAAGAAATTAATATACTGTAATAGTGATTTCACGTGCGTTAAATTTGTCAATTAAAAATCGATACATTCGCGTTCTTAAAATTCAATCTAAGCATTAATACAAATAAATGGAACACACTTCCAACGAAATTTCTTTACATTACTCAAATTATAACAAAAATGGAGTTTATTACTGCTTATAGCTATTAGTACAAATTATCCATGTTAGTAATGGGTACAGAAATTCTACTTTTATCAACTTATTAGGCGCCACACCCCTCATAGGCGGGTTGGCTGAGTCAAAGCATAACTACAAGATAAAATGGCGGCGTCCACCGACCTCAATTTCTTTTACTAATTGTCCCATTACTCACTGGATACAGATCACAAGTACTTAGCTATTTTAAGGAGGTGGTCCTGAAGAACTTCATGGCAGAAGGCAAGGAAGGAGGGGGTTCTCCTTCTTCTCTTCGAGTAAAATCGACGAATCGCCGTCTTCTTGGTCGGATCCGGCAACTTATACTTCTTGTAATGGGCATTTTCACTCAATGCTCCGGTCACACTTCGGCTTACTAAGAAATATCTTAGGAATAGTTCCTTCAAAGTTTTATAATATTCTCTATTTGACCACTCGTCACTTCTCATCCGCAGACCCAAGTATTTCAGGAAGTCGGTCGCGGGAATTATGGACGGACATTCACGGTCTTTTACATTTGCGCCGTCGAGGTATAAAAGTGAATTTTTGACTCGAGGCGTCTTTACAACCAGGGCACGGGGTGGGGGCATGGCCTGCTGCGTTCCCTGTGTCACCATGGGGTTCGGAGCGGCCGGCTGTTCGTCGATGCTTGAGGCGTCGGTTTCACTGTCGGGGGTGTCGACGTCGACCGGGTTCCTTCTCGACGGAGCGGCGTCGGCGCGTGCTTGTAGGCGCCGCACTTGCTCCTCCAGTTCGAGAATTCTCCGGTGTTTGGCCTCGTCACTCATTTCTTGAATTGGGAGATGTTGGATTTCTGCTTTTGCCATTCTTATTTTCTTTTCTTTGCACTGGTTTCTTCTGATATGAGAGTCTCTTTGTATGTTTTCCAGGCGTGATGATCCGTACTGCGCTGCCACCAAGTTGTCGTATGAATTTTGGACTTCCATTTGAACTCACACTTTGTAAGATGACTGGGTTATCTCACCGTTTGTCACCACTGACGTAATGTTAAATTACTATGTTATAATTATTAGTACCAGACGGGTACAAGGTAAGAATGGACAAGCAGTGATTCCTTTGCTTATATTTATTCTAGAGTACAACACAACTTCGACACCTCAATGCCCCCACCCTATGACTATCACAATCTATGATCTATTCGTGCCCCTGGCAAAGTTCTAACTAACTGTCTCTGCCCTGGGTGGCTCTTGAAATACCCCCAGGGGCAGGGCGTGGCTTGACATCCAATTCTGCCAATGAAATCAAGTGACATCTAGTCCTGCCAATCAACGCCAGGTTCAAAGTGGAATCCCGCCTACTTCCGGGGAGGAGCTATTGGGCATCTCTCCAGGGCATGTACTTACGTACGGGCCACATGTTTATGTTTCTTGTGGTTTAGGAAATGGCTAACTTCCTGGCCTTTCCTGCCCTTCTCCAGGTTCCGGTCATATATCTCCTTGACACTTTCTACAAACATTGTAATAAAATATCTGTGCCCTCGACCAACCGTTACCCCTCAAGATTTGCTACAAGTTTCAGATTCTGGCTTCAGCATGACGGACTGGCTTCAGCATGACGGAAGTCATACGACACCAATGTTATTCAGTAAGTATTTCATGCTTTTCTGAGGAACTTGATTCATATACTGAAAAAGAAGTATTCTTTATCTGTAATCTGATTTCATATATATATATATATATATATATATATATATATATATATATATATATATATATATATATATATATATATATATATATATATATATATAGTATGCATGTATGTATATATGTATGTATATATATATATATATATATATATATATATATATATATATATATATATATATATATATATATATATATATATATATATATATATATATATATATATATATATATATATATATATATATATATATATATATATATATATATATATACATACATATATACATACATGCATACATATATATATATATATATATATATATATATATATATATATATATATATATATATATATATATATATATATATATATATATATATATATATATATATAATATATATATATATGTATGCATATATATATATATATATATATATATATATATATATATATATATATATATATATATATATATATATATATATATATATATATATATATATATATATATATATATATATATATATATATATATATATATATATATATATATATATATATATGTATATATATATATATATATATATATATATATATATATATATATATATATATATATATATATATATATATATATATATATATATATATATATATATATATATATATATATATATATATATATATATATATATATATATATATATATATATATATATATATATATATATATATATGTGCTCCTGACCAAATTCGAGCCAAAAGTTACTTATCAATCCATAATTGTGCATAGAGTGCCACTAACAACCCAACCAATGTTATGAAATAAGGAGACCTCTCTCCTATCTGCTAGAACATGAGGAAGAAAGCACTCAACCGAATGTGTATGATATTTATAATCTCTCTTCCCAAACTCTCTCGTGGTTTGTTTTAGCGCATAATCGAAGCCTATATTTACATACACGTACAATAATAATAATAAAAAACCAATCAATTTTACAAATAGAGATTAGACACATAGTTTTTGCCTGATCAACTTGAAGCGTACAAAAACACGTGACAATCTACCAATGTTCCTTAGTGCACTGCCGTCCTGCCGTGGGTATAAAAGAATGATGTAGCCTCTGCTGATTGCTATTGCTCGAGGATAAACACACTTTACTGAATCTCTGTTTTCACTTTAGTCTCTCTCACAACCTTTCTCTCTTATTGCTTTTTGTTCATTTATTGATTGAAAGTCTTGTTCTATAGACACCTGCAGTGATCATATGAAAACATGACACCATATTTTTGTCATTCCCAATATTCGAATGTACAACACACACACACACACACACACACACACACACACACACACACACACACACACACACACACACACACACACACATACATTTATATATATATATATATATATATATATATATATATATATATATATATATATAGTATAAAAAAATGTGTATTTCTGAATACTTACTGGATGAACATAGCATCAGAGAGTACTACATAATTATCATAAGCCTTATGACACCCTACTTTAAACATATCCATTGAAGGGAGTGCATAGATAGTTTCTTCCATAAAGTTAACAGAGCTCTATGTCAAAAATTATATTTGACAAGTTTCTTGAATACTTTGTTTGCAAGTTTTCGGAAGCCACAAATCTCCATCCTCAGACAGCTAAATAAAAACTGATGAAAAGTGTTCTTTCATAAAATGCTGATGGTTCTGAAAAACTGCATCCAGAAGGGTCATAATATCCTATTCTAAGATAGATCCCTCAACGATCATTGTTTAGTTCTTACTATTACTTTGTGCTTGTTCAGAAATCTCTTGATTTATGACAAAATATGATTATACATGGATAATTAACATATGAGCATAATACGAGAGCGGACAACATACTATGCTCAAATATCTAGACATTATGTCTCAAATATCTCAGTTGCAAAGAGTGTAAATTGCGAACTTCTCGCAATGAGGCTATAGATCTCTTTACTAAAAATAATTTTCTGCAAAAGGCTCTGGAAGAAGTTTCCGAAAGCCACAAGCCTCTAAGGGAAAAGGTCTCTGTAAACACTATCTTCAGTGGACATATATAAAGCATAGTATCTTAAGGCTTGTGTAAATTACACATTGGGTTAAGTATCTAAAGCGACTTATTGTTTATCAACATCACCACAATACTTATGCAAGCACCAAAGGATAGTAATACTTAAGTGCTGGTTGTTGAGGACTCATTCACAGAGAAGGATATTCTGGCCACTAAGGAAACAGCTTTCCTGAGCTATACTCTTCTTCCAAGAGAATTCTTTTCCTCATTGTTTATTTATTTATCATTATGGGGGTTTGTGGCATTCAAAAGCTTACACACGAAATTTTCAAGAATCTTTTGCCGAAAATATTTCTTGCGAAGAGATCTGTTACTTCCAAGATAGATACTCTATCTATGCAATCTTTTCAACAGAGATATATGCCGCATGGTGTTTTAAGACTCATGTAAATTGTGCAACCCTCTCTGAATATATATACACATACATATACATGGCCCCAGTCCCCCTTGTAAGGGGTGGCCGAACAACTAATCATGCATTCATCATGATCCACATATATCTTAGCTACTCCTCTTAGCTCCATTGGGATAAATGGTTGTCACATTTCCCCTCCTACCACCCTGCTTGGGCCACCCACAAGGTAGGCTTGCAAGGATATTCTACAGTGAGGCCCGACTGCCGCAGCTGGTTTACTTCCATCGCTTCATCACATGGCAGCTCCCTTCATATCCATCCATCACAGTTCACTGAGCTAGCAGGTGCGAGAAATCCCTTTGACCTGCGTCACCTATGCACAATCTTCCTCCACTCACTCCTATCTCTTGCAAGCTCTCTATCATCTTCCTCATTTAGCAGTCCCTTGATATACTTAGCCCATCTCTCACTCTCTTTTATTTCGTCCGAGCAATTGCCCATCTGCTCCTTTTACCCTTTCCTCCCTAAATAAACTTACCTTTCTGCACTTTTTCACCTCATTCCAAAACTTCTTTTTATTCCATTCGAAATTCTCAATTAAGCTCCTACTCCGCTTTACATCCACTTCTCTCTCTGACTCCCTCACCACCCGCTTTTCTAACCTCCTCTTTGTACTATGTTTTTCACATGCCTCAATATTACCTATTTGCAACCAACCTCAAATGCCTACTTCTTTCTAGCCACTACTGCATGTCCTCATTCCACCATTTACTACCTTTCCTTTTACTTCCACTTGTTACTTTCCTTATGCACACTGCCTCTGCACACTTTATAACATCCTTGTTGAAACAACTCCATTCTTCTTCCACTCGCTCCTCCACTTTCTCTTTCTCTACATTCCACACATTCCTCAGACTAGCCTTATACTTACAATCTTTCTCTTTCTTATTCAGTTCACTGACTCTTAGTACATCTTTTGTTCTCTCACTTCTCCTCTTTCTACACTTTTCTCCTCTCACTCTACTTTCGACTATATAATGATCAGAAAATCCACCACTAGCTCCATTCAGTTTATTCACATCCAGTACTCCTCCAGTCACCCTTCTGCCCACCACAACATAATCCAATAATGCTCTATCCACTATCTTACCATTATCTACTTCGGCCAATGTAGACTCGTGCATATCTTTCTTTGTAAATACGCTATTAGTATTCAACATCTCTCTCTCTCTCTCTCTCTCTCTCTCTCTCTCTCTCTCTCTCTCTCTCTCTCTCTCTCTCTCTCTCTCTCTCTCTCTCTCTCTCTCTCCACGTCTGTCCCTGCAGCACACCACGTCTATGTTGATGGTTCTGTGCAAGCAGATGGGAGGGCGGCATGTGCTGTGTTTTCCCCCACCATGGAGCCGCCTGTGCCGGCTGATTCATGGATTGGCCGTAGACTACCCACCTCGTCGAGCTCCACCTACTGTGAACTGAATGCCATCTTGGATGCCGTGACTCTCCTTGTTCGACGACGAGTGAATGGGGTAATAATTTGTGACTCCCAATCGGCCCTACAAGCCCTATCCTCGCCAAGACCTATCTGTGGCCGTGCTGTGGGAGATATACTATGTCGCCTCGCAGCCGCTCGGGATGCTTCTCTTGTTGTGTCATTTGTGTGGACTCCATCCCACATTGGGCTGACTGGCAACAACACAGCGGATCGTCTTGCCAAGGCGGCCTGTATGCTGGATGGGCATGCTGTGGACGCTGAGCCCTCCCTCCGATGCCTACGTAACATCATCTACTCAGCTGGGTTTGCCATGACGGTCCAGCGCAGGGACACGGAGAGGGCCAACAGTGTGTCCATACAGCACCATGATCACTTCCTTCACAGTCGCTACAAGTATCGCAGACGCGGGTTAATGGTGCGGAAAAACAATGTAGTTAGTGCTCGGCTCAGAATGGGGTATCGGCCTTTATGGCAGGTCTCCCAGACTCTAGATATGCCACAGTACACCTCCTGTACATTATGCGACCGAACTAATGCTAACACTCTTGACCACTATTGTCTTCAGTGCCCCGCAGTGAGAGATGTTTTACCACGAGGTCAGAACTTAATACAGATCTGCTCATTTTTACTTAATGATGACAACCTTGATGTTATTCTTGCTCGTTTTCCTCACTTTGGTGGCCATTAATTATATTGAATTATACATATATTTTCTGTATGTTGCTATATAATTCTGTTTGTGCATTCTGCGTTTCTCTGAGCTTTACTTTTGCATATAATGTACTCTGTGCTGCCATTCTGTGAGTTGTGTGTTAGTATGCAGCAATGTTTTATCAATATGTACACCTCCCTGTAAACCATGTTCAATTCTTGGTTTTATATCCATTTGAAGCATTATTTGTATGAACTCATGTAATGTCTGACGCCTTGGCGCAATAAATTAATAAAATAAAAAATAATCTCTCTCTCTCTCTCTCTCTCTCTCTCTCTCTCTCTCTCTCTCTCTCTCTCTCTCTCTCTCTCTCTCTCTCTCTCTCTCTCTCTCTCTCTCTCTCTCTCTCTCTCTCTCAATACACGCTTCTATAATATTCTCTCCACTCTCATCCCTACCAGGTACTCCATACTTCCCAGGTACACCATCCACTGTCTCATTTCCTACCCTAGAATTGAAATATCCCATCAACACCACATTCACATTCATTCCCAAGTCTTCCACACACTTGTTTAATTTCAATCAGATTTCTTCTCTTTTTTCCTCACTTCTATCACTGACAGGGCCTTATGAGCTCATAAACGCCCAAACCTCAAATCCCAGTCTCATTTTAGCCACTATTATTCGACATGATACTTCCTTCCATTCCACCACACATTTACTTATCTCTTCACTTACCAACAGAGCCACTCCCTCTATTCCTTTCCCTCTCTCATCTCCAGACATCCTACTTACCACACTCCCATATCCCACCTCACCATTCCTTTTTATCATAGTTTCATTCAGTGCAAGTACATCCATCATTATCTCCACAAACACACCCAATCACATCTCTCTTACATTCATGTACACTACAACCACATACATTCAGAGACCCAATTACTAGGGTTCTGGCTGGATCTCTCCTGCCAGAATACCCCCGCATTTCTAAGCCACTCGTTGGACAAAAGAACAAATGAGGAAATATCCAGTCTCCCCGATTTGGCCCATTTAGTCGACTTATGAGACACGCAAGGGAACACGGAAAAAGTATTCTACCCCCCCCACATATATATATATATATATATATATATATATATATATATATATATATATATATTATATATATATATATATATATATATATATATATATATATATATATATATATATATATATATATATATATATATATATATATATATATATATATATATATATATATATATATATATATATATATATATATATATATATATATATTAGCTGAAGGTTTTTCAAACCTAAATAGGACTGTCCTGGACAGTTCGATGTTAAGTCTTCCTTCAGTTACGGTTCTTTTTCTATGCCTTCATCTACGCTGCATATTCATGGATATTCGCTACACATCTTTTATTATCTCTTCACATCTGACAAGTCATTACACTCTCCATCTGTTTCTCTTTACTTTATGTATTCTTCGTGCCCAGGCCAGACGAGGGCTGTTTTATTTTATTATTTTTTTGGCCCGTCCTGGTGTCACAATAAATAAATAAATATATATATATATATATATATATATATATATATATATATATATATATATATATAAATATATATATATATATAAATATATATATATATATATATATATATATATATATATATATATATATATTATATATATATATATATATATATATATATATATATATATATATATATATATATATATATATATATATATATATATATATATATATATATATATATATATATATAGATAGATAGATAGATAGATAGATAGATAGATTTCTTCATAATTATATTCTAAGAGTCGATCTTAACTTCTTCACGAACCTTACTATATGTATCTTTGAGTACTAAGTAGTTATTGACAGAGATCCACATATATGTACAACTTCTTCCTAAACTCTACAATATTGGTCTCAAGAATGCTAATAAAAAAAATTACATGAAGCAAAATATATGTTTGAAAGATACTTTCTCGTCTATTATTGTCTATTTAATTGTTCACATATTAATAAAGTATGGAAATGCAAAGTAAATATATGACTTCGATTCTTTATCATGCTAATCCCAGTTACAAATATATTCAAATCTAAATAAAGAAAGCTGTAATAGAACTGGTGTTATTTCATCGTGGCTCGTTGCTTTATGTTAATTTTCGGTCTCCTCTCCTCAATTTCTAACTAATATAAGTACATCTACCACATGATCACAATAACAAGTTCATAAATATCAACCCTGTAGCATTTTTATTATTATTTTTTATTTTTTATGATTGTAACACCAGGATGGGCCATAAATAAATAAATAAATCTGCCCTCACCAGGCCTGGGCACGAGGATATCATAAAGTAAAGATAAACAGAGATGGAGAATATTGTGACTTATCAGATGTGAAGGGATGATAAGAGATGTGTAACGAATATCAAAGAATATTCATATATGTATTTGAAGACTGTCAGATAAATATTAATCAGTTGATATTACAACTACTACTGTGGGGAATTATAAATGGCTAACGCTCTGTCCACGGTCCTTCAACAACGCCACTAAATCCCCAAGTTATCAATAACAGATGGAAAGGACAGGAGACTATCTTGAGGAAGACAGATATATCCTTATAAAACACTTGACAGGAATAAATGTAATTTCTCTTGTCCTATATTCCCCATTCAAAGCTAGACGAATAAACAAGAAACAACCCGTAAATGATACCTTTTAACTTACAATATGAGGAGGCCGTAAATATACATGTCGAAAACGCTCAAACAGACATTACTGCTTACCGGTAAATCAATAGCATCAAGGAAAGCTAATCGAACTTATATATATATATATATATATATATATATATATATATATATATATATATATATATATATATATATATATATATATATATATATATATATATATATATATATATGTGTGTGTGTGTGTGTGTGTGTGTGTGTGTGTGTGATTACCTAATTGTGATTACCTAATTGTGTTTACGGGAAAGAGCCCAAAGCTCGTATCTTCCCGTCTCCTCATCGGTTCCATTTTAGACTTAGTGATACTTATCATACCTGTCCTTAAAACTATGGATTGAGATACCATTAACTACCTCCTCGCTTAGCGAATTCCAATTATCAACTACTCTTACACTGAAAAAGTATTTCCTTACATCCTGCAAAGAAGTTTTCTTACGAAGCTTCAAACTATGACCTCTAGTTCTAGAGCCAGCCATATCAAAATATCGATCCCTATCCACTCTATCATAACCATGAAGGAATTTAAAGACTGTCACCATATCCCCCCTCACTCTTCTAGCTTCCAGTGATGGTAAGTCTAATTCCCTCAGCCTCTCATCATAACTGAGATTGCGTATTTCTGGCACCAGTTTCGTGGCATGACTTTGAACTTTTTCAAGCTTAGCTATGTGCTTTTTCAAGTGCGGATTCCAAAAGGGGGCTGCATATTCGAGTTTTGGCCTCACATAGGTTACATAAATATTTCTGAACATTTCCTTGTCCATGTGCCTGAAGGCTACCCTTACATTTGATAAGAATGCATATGCTGCCCTTACTATGCCATTTATATGTATTTCTGGAGACAAATCTGCCAGTATGTTTACCCCTAGATCTCTCTCATTTTCTGTCTCCTGAAGTTGCACTCCAGCCACCGAGTAGTCAAGCTTGGGCCTTCTTGTACTTGTACCCATTCTCATTACCTTACATTTTGAAGTATTGAATTTCATTAGCCACTTTTCTGACCACTCATGCAGATTATTTAGATCCTCCTGAAGTTCTCTACCATTGTTCTCGTTTTTTACTTTCTTCACAATCTTTGCATCATCTGCAAACATATTCATGAATGAATTTACAGACTCTGGTAGGTCATTTACATGTACAAGGAACTAAAGTGGCCCTAAAACTGAACCCTGTGGAACTCCACTACTAATTCTTCTCCATTCAGACACTGAGTGTCTTACTCTAACCCTCTGTTCCCTTCCTTCTAAGTAAGTTTTTATCCATTCCAAAACATTTCCACCTATTCTAGCCATTGATTGCAGCTTCCTAATAAGTCTCCCATGTGGAACAGTGTCAAATGCTTTCTGG
>JAXCGZ010001949.1:172500-174691 GCA_037179515.1 Halocaridina rubra | reverse complement strand
ATATCCTTGCCTTTACTCTGAAAGACTAATTGTGTTTCTCGTTGTTTCAGAGATAGGTTTTCTTACCACATCATCTCATAATTCTTCAGCATAGTAAATGAGGCAACAATATAATTATAAATACAAACAATCCTTGTATACTGTAATGCACAATTATAAACAATGAATCAGCAAAATAAGGACATCGTGTTGGGAGATTCAAGGTTTCATCTCACTGCTTTCTTCAATGAAACTTAAACAAGAAAAAAAGAGAATAAAATCATTATGCATCCAAATCGTTTCTTAGAGGATT
Organism: Halocaridina rubra; assembly: GCA_037179515.1. Taxonomy (NCBI): domain Eukaryota; kingdom Metazoa; phylum Arthropoda; class Malacostraca; order Decapoda; family Atyidae; genus Halocaridina; species Halocaridina rubra. Next base: position 174,399 of record JAXCGZ010001949.1, on the reverse strand, counting down.
TTTTTTTTTTTTGATGGGATAGGATAGGAGGGGAAAAAAGGGGATGGGATTAAGGATATAAGGGAATTGGAGGGAAAAGCACGAAAATTAAATAAAGTAAGAGATAAAAATGAGAGGGGCAGACCCTCGTGCTAAGTTTTGATCTGGAATTCAGATTCTTGATGAGTGTGATGAACTAACATAACCTAATCTAACAAAGTTTATTTTTTTTTTCAAATTTGGCGCTATGAGTGTAAATGTTTCTCAATTGAAATATATAACTTATATTCTATTATGTCTGTTGTAAACTCAAGTGAAAATAATGCACGACAATCTCATTTTCTTTTCTTTATGGAAGCTTCAATGATGATCAAGCAAGATCTCTATCGCAGAGGGTTTCTACCTCCATACCAATACTTGCCAGTCTTTTCTCTACTTCGCCATCATACTCTTCTTCTTCTTCATCACCCTCGTCTTCTTCATCGTCAGTGTCAATTATAGCAAATCTGGATTCTAAAGTCATTGCAGACCACGACGGAGTATCAGGATCTTCAGAGAAATCAACAGGAACTGACCCTGATTCCTCTTGAGTTTTCTCCTTTCCTTCTTCTCGCATTTTCTGAATTTCTGCGAAGGAAGGCACCGAGTTCTTTTTGGGACGCCCTTTGGGTTTAGTAGGGGGTTCTTTGCTTCCGTCTTGCATTACCTGAAATACAGCTCATCTTAAAGGAAGATAATAAACATAAGTGGATATTTTGAAATGCAATGTACGAAGGAAAACGGATAAGTAGACAATTGAGAGCTATTATTGTTTTGATGTAGGAATGGATGAAGTAAAAAAAATAATTATAGAGTGTCTAAAATAGGTGAAATCTAGACGACCAAGTAAAAACAAAGGGACCAGGTATTTCTTAGTTAATAAAATTTTAAATGCTCTACTAAAGCTTCTCTGAATTGATACTGAGGTGCAGAAGTTGTCGAAATATAAATTTCGAGTTAAAGATAATAAGAGCCATTCCAACAATGATACTGAAGATGATTATACAGTCAAATCATTTACTTATTTAATGTGGTAAAATCCTTTTAAGAATTAGATACTTTCATATTTTATAACTTTTAGCGGTTTAATTCACAAATGCACGTTTGTATATAAGGGAATCTATATCCAAGACACCGTGATATACAATGTTTTGGCATTCACACTACGAAAGCGAAAATCAATTAGTTTTAAGTAACGTGGAGAAAAAATGGTGTCTTCTCTTCGCAGTGTAAACCATCAGTAAGGATGCCATTAATTACCAAAGACTCCCTAACGGGCTTTCAAAGGCCTGAACAAACTATGTGAGTGAGTTAAAAGGCCTCTTTTGTGAAAATATTCTTGCCGCCTTAGACAACGCTTGCCCGACAAGGACGCGTTCGTTCACTTGAGCCTTGTTTATTTAAAACGATCCTTCCCCTCTCACACTTATTTTGTGATTTACTTTGTTTTATTTCTCCTAATCTGCCCTTCTGTACATATACTTCACTGCGATAAAACGGTATATGATAATATAGAATACTGAGGGATACTTTATGTAAATACATAGTGAATAATCTATGAATTTGTTCTTTGTGTGAGCCTCTATAGGCAACTCTAAAAATATTTTTATGAAGGGCTGGGGAGGGACTGCTAATATGCTGAAACAGTACACAAGATTTTTGCATTACTCTGAAGATGATTGACTGATATTCTTTCTCTTCGTCACACAACAATTTTACCAAGGGTGGAATAAAATATGAAAAGATAATTAGTTCAGCATATATTTCTTCCATAAAGATTGTTCTGTACAAAAGTTATTTAGCAATCTTTATTAGTATGGACCCCACATTATATTATTTCGATAACATGCAATAAATACATCAAGATACTGCTACCTGTTT